>CAIGRP010007016.1:0-12961 GCA_903798385.1 Fraxinus cuspidata
TATTTCTCCCTAAGATTGGCCAGATAGTTAGGGTTTACAGAGGAGGAGATCTTAGCGGCCCCCCAGGCTATCCCATCATGGCCCGACACAGAGGTATCTCGTCCAGACTCAACGGCCCTAATAAGGTCGGCAGTATCTATAATTTCTACTCCCATCTCAGTCGCCAACTTACAGATATCTACTTCCCCCACAGCAGGAGTAGAAGAAGCCATTACACACAATTGCTTCGAGTATGAGAAATAAGAAATACATATTCTTATGAGTTAAAAAGGAGCGGCATATACCTGCTGTCTTTTTTTCTTAAAAAAAAGATTTAAGAAAAAGAAAAGATCGTTTGAAAGTTCTGGAAGAAAGAGAAGTCAAGGGAATTTAGAAAAACCTTGAAGAAAAGAGAAGCGAAAATTTGTCTAAAAGTAGAAAAAGAATCCTTCTGAAATTCATTTCCTTTTTATAGACAAGCATACCCAATCTCAACCATCGGATTTGGATCCTGCCCATCTAACCGTGTGTTATAGGGCTTAAATTTGAGCCATTCATTCCATTGGACTCTTTATATTCAGCGATGTAGATCTTAACGTGAGAAACACGTCCCATTCCGCGTCTGAAAAATCATACAGAACGTGGAGAACAACCATCATTATGCATTAAAAGCGGTAACCGTAGCGTGTATGGAGAATTGTACCATCTTATCTGCCCTTTCTTGGGAATATGTCACGACATCAAATCATTGAGGCGCTATAATTAAAAGCATCTCGTGACTCTCAAAGACGTGCAGATTAATGAGAATCTTTTGTTATGTTTATTAAATGGGGACGTCAATATGTAGATATCAGACCCCCCATATGCTCCAAAGTGCTTGAGGACCTCGAATAGATGAGGCAAGGACCTCGGCATGCTGATGCAATTTGAGAAGACGACGCCGAACATACCACTTCGGACCAAATACTTACACGAACCAGAAGTACTTCGTTGACTTATCAAATAGGAAAGATGTAACTTTGTCTTCTTCCTTCACACATGAAGTCCATGCATTACATAAATAAACATGCATCGACTTGGGGGACTTCTGTTACGTCTCTAATCCGAGCCCCCACAAAAGGTGCCACGTGGCTCCACAATCCTGCCACATGGAAAGATCCACCATGTCAAGTAGACCCATGAGGCAAGACATAGCAGGAAACTCCTAAGGGCGACATAAGGACGGCATATTGAGGGTCTTCATTGTATCGCCGAAGTACTCGAAGAAAAGAACCATCCGTCGAAACATGAATGTTACGTTGACGAAAAAGTATATAAGCGCCGAGGCTATATCCTTTATGGAGTCACCTCCTATAATGTATCTGAGGCTCCCAGGTTCATCTGATATTCAAGATGCCAAGGTTGTCCATCACATTAGATTCGAAGATCTTTTAGAAGTGACTGATGTAACGTTTGTAATAAAGTTTGACAGTCTGATAGCCTATTATACAGGGCGGCGAACTCTTGTCAATACATTTATTGTATGAATAAATGGTGATGTGAGGTCTTAGTAAGGGAGATGAGGCCACGTGGATCAGATCCAACGATCACCACGTCGGCCAAAAATGTATAAATAAGTCATCTTTGTAATTAGAAATGAGGATTGATAACAAAATGAACATTGATATATGGAACACAATACACTTGAACTCGAAAAAGGAGATATATTAACATTTCATCTATCATTCCACATATTACTACTTTTTATCACATAAACTAGTTTGATTTCTCTCCAGCAATCGTTGTTAGTGCGGTTGTTTTTGTTCCACCCACCGGAGCCCGAACATCTTTGGTCTCTCGCCACAAAGCACCTCCCTCGTTCATTTCTTCCTTTTTACCGCCAGTATTCCGATAGAAACGCGCCGGAATCTTGCTTGACCTGGCGTGAGCGGGCCTAGCATCTGTTGGCTCATTTCTGGGTATCAACAGTTTCTATTCTTTTTATCATTCAAAAGTTATATTTGAGCCTTCCTATGAGAAATTAACTCAAGAAATGAAAAAATCAAATATTTGAAAAATAAAAGTTGCCGTTCAAGATACCAAAATCAACAGTCGCAATCCGTCAAATTCAAAATTTCACATAAATTATCAACCAATTTGTCGCAAAACATAATGCCTAAAATCCTAAGTATTACCGGCCTCAACTCAGGTAACGACATTATTATCCAATCCTCTTTATGCCCTTGTTGGAGCTAATTTTTTGCCAAAAAAAAAAGAGCATTCTCGAACAAACCCATTTCAACCTGGTGACATTTCATGAAAGGCTTAATCGCACAAAACGTCTTTGGCATGTAGTGTGCAAAACGTCCATACGTTTCAATGTTTTGCATTTTCACCCCTATTTTCAACGTTTCATTGCGGAAAATGTCATTTTCACCTATTTTTAACTTAAAATGACCCATATACACTTATATATAAACTGAAGTTTTAATTTGTTTTACAAACGGTCACTGTAGGACCGTTATGATTTTAATTCAAACTTAAAGGACCAAAACACGTGGACATAGAAGCTTGACCACCTCAAAGGAAAATTTCTTGTTATTAAGTGCCACCTTTGGAGCCTCAAATCACCACCTTCCGGTCACCAAGACCATCGGATCCGACCACCACCAATCTCACATCACTCTCCTCGACAACCTCCAACCAACCGTCAGCCACAAAACATCAAAAATCAGCAGAAAATCGAGCCCAAAAACCCCATCTCGCGAACTCATTTTCTGCCGAAAAAACCCACCTTCTGCGACATCTATGTTATTTGGTGATTAATTGGTGCAATTGATTCATAACCCAGTGTATTACCAACTTGAATTGAATGTATTAAGGCTGAAATTGATGATTGGGGTAGTGTAGAAACCTCAATCGATAGAGGACAAAACGAACTGCCTTGCGTCCCAGTCTAATCGTCCACATTGAGCCCAAATTGTTGATGACACATGGTTCGAATAGATGCGCCATGAATGGGGGATGCTAGAATAGGTGGTCCGCGATCGTAGGGACCACCGTCATCGTCGAAAAATGTGATTGTTGGCCGCGAGTTCCCTGATTCGAAATTCTGCTGTAGATTTAGATTTTCTGTGTTATTTGATGTAATAGGACCATGTATGGATGCGCCATGTTGAGTTTAAGCGACCTGTGGGGTGTTATTAACATGGAAGTCGCCGTAGGTAGGTTTTTCGGCAGAAAATGAGTTCGCGAGATGGGGTTTTNCCATGTATGGATGCGCCATGTTGAGTTTAAGCGACCTGTGGGGTGTTATTAACATGGAAGTCGCCGTAGGTAGGTTTTTCGGCAGAAAATGAGTTCGCGAGATGGGGTTTTTGGGCTCGATTTTTTGCTGATTCTTGATGTTTTGTGGCTGATGGTTGGTTGGAGGTTGTAGAGGAGAGTGAGCGCGAGATTGGAGATGGTCAGATCTGATGGTCTTGGTGGCCGGAAGGTGGTGATTCGAGGCTCCAAAGGTGGCACTTAATAGCAAGAAATTTGCCCTTGAGGTGGTCAAGCTTATATGTCCACCTGTTTTGGTCTTTAAGTTTGAATTAAAATCATAACGATCCTTCAGTGACCGTTTGTGAAACAAATTAAAACTTCAGTTTATATGAGAGGGTATATTAGTTATTTTACGTTAAAAATTGGTGAAAATGACGTTTTCCGTAATGAAACGTTGAAATAGGGGTGAAAATGCAAAAAATTGAAACATATGGACGTTTTGCACGCTACATGCCAAACGCATAGACGTTTTGTGCGATTAAGCATTTCATAAAATAATATTACACGTAAATCAAAACCACACGATTCCATCAATACACTGTTCAAATGCTTTTTTTTTAATACAAAAATGGAACTCAAACAAGCCCAATATAATAAAAATCCATTAGATACTATCTTTTATCAAAACATTTCACCAACAGTATTAAATTCCTCATTCCTCAATATATTACATGTTCTATCAGAATACGTACACATACCGATAAAAAGGGGGGCCTAGAAACTTACTATAGAAAATATAAAAGCAAATGCTAAGATAAATGTAGGAAGAAAATGATTTCACTAATTGTAAAGAAGATACAAATCAAAATTAATTCAAATTCTACTAACTATCCAATGGATCCCTCCTGCTTTTTTTTTTTTTTTTACGTAGGAACTCGTAGCCGCTACCCGTCGTGGATGCCCGACCACTATGAGTGCGAACTAGGTAAACTGCGCTCCATGTACAGTAGCCCGCGAACCACACAGGTGAGGTAAACCGCACTCGGCAAGCCCAGTGCGACGGACTCGACCGATGAAGTGTTGGCAGGGGATTCGAACTCTTGACCTTTGGTCTCCCCATTCACCTACTCTACCAACTCAGCCACCCCCGAATGGGCGATCCCTCATGGTTTATTTATACAAACAAGTGGAGAATTTTGTAACAAAATTTTCAACAAAAAAAAAGCTAGAAAACAGAAAGCATGTGGCATTTCTTCCATCTCATCTTCTTTCAAAATCTTCCAGTGTGGTTTAGCATTGCTGACTACCTAATGTTGTCGCCATGCTATCCGTGTTAGCTGGTATTGTTGGTTTACTTCCCACATGTTGACAACCCCCACAAGATGGAGAGTAGATGTCTTCTACTCCCAACTTGAACATGTGGGAATAAAAACTACTTGAGCACAATGGCTTTGTTAATATGTATGCAACTTGTAAATCACTTTTCAAATAATTGTAACTATGCTTCCATCTTGAATTTTATCACGAACCAGGTGCCAATCAAGTTCTATATGCTTGATTCTCTCATGGAAGACATGATTGGCTGCTATATGTAGCGCTGCCTGATTATCACAAGACAGCTTGAGGTGAGCCACTTGTAAGTCATGCAACAAGTATCTAAGCCAGGATAATTCACAACAAACGCTGGCCATTGCTCTGTTTTCAGCTTTTGCTGATGATCTAGAAATGGTATTTTGTTTCTTTGATTTCCAAGATACCAAAGAGTCACCAATGAAAACGCAATATCCCGTTATTGATCTTCGCATATCCAAATATGCCCCCCAATTTGAGTTGATGTATGCTGTAAGTTAGAGGGTTGATGTCGAAGTAAACAACAACCCCTGGCCTAGTGCTCCTTTAATGTACCTTAACACTTTATGGGCAACATTCCAATGTGGCATTCTAGGACTTTGCATAAATTGACTAAGTAATTGAACTAAGTAGGCTATATCTGGTCTTGTAACAGTCAAGTATATCAATCTCCCAATAAGTCTTCTATAGATAGAAGGATCTGATAAGAGTTATCCTTGGTCTTTAGAGATCTTGACATTTTGATCTAGTAGCACCTTTACTGGTACTGTCCCAATCATTCTTGAATCAGCCAAAATATCTAATGCATATTTTCTTTAACAAATGTGGATTCCTCTTTTTGATCTTGCCACTTCTATGCCCAGGAAATATCTCAGAGTACCCAACTCCTTGATTTTCAACCTTTCATCGAGTGAATGAGTCATTTGTGCTTCTTGTAAATAGGCTATAGGTAGACTTAGATTGCCGAAATCCTTATTGAAGAATAAAAGAGGAAAACTTTGAGTACCATTGTTGAGAGGCTTGTTTTAGTCCATACAAACTTTTGTTAAGTTTGCATACCTTCCCCTGATCACTTGCACGATAACCTGGTGGAAGTTCCATATAAACTTCCTCATTCAATTCCCCTTGTAAGAATGCATTGTTAACATCCAGTTGATGTAAATGCCATCCTTTAATTTCTGCTACAACAAGAAAAGTCCTTACAGTCACCATCTTTGCCACGGTGAAAAGGTTTCATGGTAGTCAAGGTCTTCAACTTGGGTATGTCCCTTTGCTACTAGCCTAGCTTTCTTCCTTTCCACTGTTCCATCCACTTTGAACTTGATTTCGTAGACCCACTTACAACCTATAGATATCTTTCTATGAGGTAGGCCTGTCAGAACCCCAAGTATCATTTAATTCTAGAGCCTTTATTTCAGCATTCATGACATTTTTCCATTCAGGACACTTGATAGCCTCCTGATATGAATTAGGTTATGTGTGTGCAGAGATAGATGTGATAAAAGCTTTGTGTGATTCAGATATCTTGTGATATGATAGAGTAGCACATAGGGAAATGAGAACATGTAGGGAAATGAGAACATGCTATGGCAGAACTTTTATCCTTGTCCAACTCTTGTAAATAGGGGCAGTGAGTTAGCTTGTGACACACAAAATCCTACAAGTATGAAGGAGTTCTCCTGACTCTAGTAGACATGCGAGGATGATAGGGAGTTGTGGGAGTTATAGAAGTGTTTTGGAAAAGATCAGTTTGTTCAGTTGAAGCATTTGGATTAAGAGTTTTATTGACCTGTTGTATGCTTCCTGCAGATTCTGTTGAGGGCTAAGGAGTTTGATTTACAGGGTAGTTCAAATCAGCATTTGTTGGATGAGAATAAACTAAGTCATTGGGGCTTGGAAAAGGTATGCTCAGTCTCCAACATTTGACCAGTTTCATATTCTGAGTTTTGTAAGGGAAATTGTCTTCATAGAAGACAACATTTCTCTAAATGAATACACTATTTGATTCTAGGTCCAGCTACTTGTAACCCTTGACTCCATAAGGATATCCTAGAAAAATACACTTTCTTACCCTTGGATCAAATTTATGCCGATTATGTGTGAGAGTAGATGCAAAAGCAAGGCAACCAAATACTCTAACGTGGGAATATGTAGGTTTGGTTTTGAACAAGAGCTCAAATGTTGTTTTATTTCCAAGAAGATGAGTAGGTGTCCTATTAATGAAGAAAACTGCCGTCAACATATAGTTATTCCGGTACCTCATAGGAATCCCACTTTGGAATTTTAGGGCTCTAGCCACATTTAGGATGTGTTGGTGCTTTCTTTCAACTATGGTGAGGCGTTTCAACACATGTCATTTGATGTATGATCCCTCTTTTTGAGTAGAATTCTTTCATATCAAGCTCTCCACCATTGCCACTTCTAATCACTTTAATTTTTACTTCAAATTGGGCTTCTATCATGTTGTAGAAACTTTTTAAAGTGTTAGAAGCCTATGATTTAAGTTTGAGCATGTAAATCCAAGTACATCTACTAAAATCAACAACAATGGTGAGAAATATTTTGATCCATCATAAGCAATCTCATTACACGGTCCTCATTAATCACAATGAACTAATTCGAAACATTCCTTTGATATATGTTGACTAACACCAAATGGTAGCTCATGTAACTTAGCTAAAGGAAATGTAGGGCATGGTTTCTTTGTGTTTGCATGTTTGGATGTATGATCAAAATTCAACTGACTTATTCTAGAATATGAAGGATGTCCCATCCTATAGTGTCATAGATCGAACACTTTGGACTTAGTGATGACAAATGCTAATGTAGAGGTTTTGTCGATAAAAATAGGCAAACAATATGTTAAAGCTGCAGGAGAAACTTCCTCTTGGAGCAAGTGGTACAGCCCCTGCCTCACCTTAGCCATTCCAATCATTTTCCAAGTTAAAAGGTCATGCACAAAACAAGATTTGGAAGAGAAAATGAGACAACAATTTGATGTTTGTGTTAATTTTCTGGCTAAAATAAGGTTGAAGGAGAAAGATGGAACACACAAAACTTCATCCAAAGTTATTGTGTCTGTCATTTTAACAATTCCTATATGGATAACTGGAACTATATTTCCATTTGGAAGAGTAACATAGTGTGAAACCTCTCCTTTGATGGTAGTAAAAAAAGATGGAGAGCAGATCATGATTTGTGGCTCCAGGGTCCATGATCCATGGAATAATAGAAGCCCTTTGAGGCTTTGTGATATAGGTAGATGAAATGAAGGAAATACAAGAGATCTTTGGCATTTCAGGTTCGTTTGAAGAAGATGGTATGAGAGCTTGCACTTGATTTGCTGAAGGGATGTGAGGCTGAGTACCCTGCAATTTGAGTAATGTCATGAGTTGATTATATTGCTCATGAGTTAGAGATATTTGGCTGTTGTTAATTCCTTGTTTCTATCCAGTAGCTAGAAGGCTTACAACCTGATTTGCAGAAGGTGTAACAGTTCTTTGCCTTCCATAGAAGGTTTGGTGGATATCCATGAATTTTGAAGCATTGTTCTACTGAATGGCTAGGCATTTGACAGTGTGAGCACACTGGTTTGTCAGGATTAGCCTTAAAACATTTATCAATGGAGTGACCTGGTATCTTGCAAAAGGTACAAAAGTACTTCTTTTGAGATCCCATGTTATGCCTTCCTGCCTCTCTTGGAGCAAATCTTCCCATTAGAGCCATAGATTCAGCATTAGGAACCTCAATAGATAATTGTCTTCTCTTCTCTTCTTGTTGAGTAATTGAATATACTTCGTTCAGATTTTGGAAAGGTTTAATCAGAAGTCTGTGCCTTGATTCCCTTGAATGAGTCATTTAAACCTATAAGAAACTTCATTACCCAATCTCCCACAAGTGCAATTGGGAATGGATTCGTAATTCATCAGTTCATTAAGAAGAGTTTTCGGCTTTGAGAAATACACGCTTACAGTATCTGCTTCTGCATTAAGGCTGCAATTCCCTACTTCACTTCATAAATTCTAGGAGCATTTTGCTGTGCTAAACGCTGCTCAAGTTCTAGCCACAATTGGTGTGCTATTTCTGCAGACAGGGTGCTGGCCTTAATGTCAACAGACATGGTGTTTTGTAACCATGTGATGACAATGTCATTGCATCGAAGCCAATGATCCATCAAGGGGCTGTCTGCATCAGCTGGTTCACAAATACTTCCATCAATGAATCCTAATTTGTTTTTTATTCGAAGGGCCCTTTCATTGACCTAGTCCATGAGTGAAAGTTGATGAAGTCTAACATATGAGTAACAAGTAATGCACCAAAATTTTCATTGGCTCCAATAAAAAAATGGACTGTTTGGCTGGGATGGATCAACAGCTTTGTAATGGCAATTGGAGGTTGAATTTGCTTGTTTTCGTTTGAGGATTGATTTTGATTATCATTGATATTTGAATGATCATTTTGGGCCATCATGACTCTAATACCATATAGCAAATATAAAAGCAAATGCTAAGATAAATGTAGGAAGAAAATGATATCACTAATTGTAAAGAAGATAAAAATCAAAATTAATTCTAATTCTACTAACTATACAATGGATCTTGCATGCTTTATTTTATTACAAAAAAGTGGAGAATCTTGTGACAAAGATTACAACAGAAAAGAAACAGAAAGCATGTGGCATTTCCTTCATCTCATCTTCTTCCGGAATCATCCAATGTTGTTTGTCATTGTTGACTGTTGCCATGCTAGCTGTGTTAGCTGGTATTGCTGGTTTGCTTCCCATATTTTGACACATACAGCACGTGAGAAAATTGTACTTATCATTGGTATTACTACAGAATTTTGCAGTAATTCTCAGGTCATGGGCCTCAATGCTCTCATCTTCGTTCGTGAAATCGAAAACTGAGAAGTTATTGTTCGTTGTAGTGTCGCTGCCATTGCTGATACTCCCGATAGTAGAATTCTTCAATGAATGTCTTCTTTTCATCATTGTGATTTGGAAAAAAAAGGGCTCCTAAAAAGTGGTCAAAGATTAAAAAAAAAAGTGAGCTCGATTTGGGAGATCGCTGACGAAATAGTTCATTTTAGAGGATCAATACTTCAAAATTGAGGTTATTCTTCTTCACACGTAAGCTTACTATTTATACAAAAATAAAAGAAGTTTAATAAGAAATAAAAAATAAAAAATTTTGAAAGAGAGAAAACGTTAAATTTCATCTTTATAGTTTGTTCAAAATAACATTTTTCTACGTTCAAATTTTATCACCCGTTGCTTGAAAGTCATATGGTAATTAATTTTACGAACATTTTCATATCATACATGTCATAGAATTCGAAAATAAATCAAAAGTTTTCACTTTTTCAAATAATGGTAAAAATGTCACTTTTTGAGTGTGAAACGTCCAAATCACCATTAAACATACCTTTTTACATGTATTTAACGCACATTAATGTCATAGTGTAATATTTTGGGTTGTGTATTAGAAATCATTTGATATATGTATAATGCTTTGAGTAATATGAACTGTTAAGCAAAAAAAAAAAATCATATGAATGTATACTATAAGCCGATTTTCATACACAAAAAAAACCAACTTCCATTTCGAGAGGTTATCATTTACAAATTGTTTATATTTTTATCTTATAGTTTACTATTTTTAAATTGTAAAATACAACATGTTCATATGTAATTAAAATTTTCCAAATTATTATTCATAAATGCGGTTTGGTTCTTGAAATATTTTTGAACGAAGATATCAACACTTAATATTATAAATAATGTCTTCGAATCGCACCCATTAAATGCTTCTCGTCAGTTCTGATAGTTAAACTGTCGAATTCGACATTTTTGAAATGTCGGGATACACATTTCAACTGTTGGTTTCACATGTTTACTATTGTTTGGATTTAAATATTTGAATGTGTCATTTTCATGCTATTAAATGCCGACATATTGATTGTGCAGAATGATTATTATTATTATTATTATTATTATTACAATCTCAAAATTTTCAGGTCTGAGTAATAATACGAGTTTGGCCTACCCATCAAGAAATACAATCAGTGTAGGAGAGTTGACCATTACCGGGCCACATGTTCGAACCCTGTTCGAACAAAAAGTACGTAAATAGAAATGATTTTCAAAGTTTGAAGTTATATTTGCATCACACAATGATGGCGTTAAAATATTTATATTATATTATATTATATTATATTATAAGTTTCGTGTTATTATCGTTTGCAGGTATTAGTCGTGTAGAAATAATATTATAGACAAAGTAGTTAACTAGACAAATATTTCATTAGCTGTCAACATTGCAACTGTCGGCCACCATAGATTGTCTCAACAATTCTCGACAGTTAATTTCAAAATAGTGAATTCGAGCATTATGGATAATTGGATGCACAACATTACGTACATACGTTACCACATAGGTCCATGGCAAAAACAAGAAAACAAAGATATAGTTGATAACCTAAGCATTGGGGTCCCACTTCAATCATCGTCGACATTTGAATGTTCACCCCCACCATATACTCCTAAATCGTCCGAGCTTATGAACCCTTGTACTCAAAAGTGTCACAAAGCTGAAGGAGTATTTAAGTAGAAATGAAAGCGCACGTGCCATGTTATTTATGAGCAGAGTATTGAAAGGAAGTAACTTTAGTCATTTAGTTCACAATAATCAATACGCAACTTTAGTCATTTTGCCTATTTATCAAGAGTTCTTATAATCCATTTTATTAGGAGGCACTGCATTTAGAAACATAGTAGTAAACACACAGAATTCCCCATGTCCACAGCATTAACACATCTATACAAATATGAATCATATCATAATCATACTATTATCCTCCAATCTCTAATTGAAAGCATCAAACATGAGCTCAATCAATATCGTTCATAATAACACTGTATTTGAGCAAAATAACATAAACTAAACATACATGGCAATGGACCTAAACAATTTTTCAAATAAATATGAAAACAAAACATGAACATAAAACCTTCAAAACACCACAAATTACAAGTTCAAAATAATACACATTTTTTCTCAATAAAAAAAATCATATTATTTCGTGTATATGTTCATATTCGGATAAAACAAACTCAAAATCTATCTACAACACTATTGACATGAAAAATTTCCAATGGTCAGATGATGGTATAACATGCATTTAATTCGTACGACACATAGTGAAGCATCTAAAACAAGTTTTGCATTGTATTATAACTATTGACGAACCAAGTGAAACTAACTAGAATTTCAGAAACAATTTGTCGAGAATGTCTAATTTTCTCGACAGATGGTTTTCGTCAAATGTTTAAATGAACAATAGCTTTCGAAAAGAATCCAATTAACTGAGAAAAAAGAGAAATAATTGAACACTATGCATGATCCTCAAAAACCATTTTACATGACTAATTTATGAAATTAAAAATCAACATAATATCCATTTAACTAACAATTCAACAATGGAAGCACAAATAAAAATTTATAAAAGCAAAAATTTAAATAATCAATAAAAGCATACCTATCGAGACCATTTCATCTATCTCATCTCCAATACGAACAATTAAAAAACTAGAAAACAACAAAAAGATGAAGAAGAAAAAGGTCAATTTCAGATTATGGCAATGACTCGATATCACAATCCCTGTTAATACTAATCAAAAATCGATAAACAGAGATTGAAAATGTGAGACAAAAATAGAGATTTCACAGTCGCTTCGCTTGTTCCATATGCTATGTCAGCCAGACGGGAAAGGAAAGTCGGGCGGAGGAACAGCTAACAGAGATCGGAGCTTTCAAGATTTGAGTTTTGATTTTTTTGCTTTTGCAAATGGGAGTTTTAAAGTTTTGAGTTTTGGTTTTCTTGCTTTTGCAAAGGTTATTAAAATCTGGCATTTTTTAAAAGAATAATGTTATTTATCATTATGATTATGAATCATCGGTAATGTGGTAATCTATGTGAAATAATGAGATTGTGCAGTTCAATTTTTATAAGAAAGAGGGATAGGAGAGAGAAAGAGAAATGTAAGGGATAATTAGTTGTCACATCATCGATATTCCATTATCATGATAACAAATAACATTGTTTTTTTGCAAATGTCAATAAAAAAAAGTTACATATGGTGTAACTTCCTCTTAAAAATCTTATACGTAATCACAATATATTATAAATAAGTTTTTGTTGACAATCATTCAAACAACCTTTTTCTCAAACTAATTTTCAACATCGTATTCTCATAATCAATTTTCTAAAAAGCTTTCCTAAACTCGAAATTCGGACAAAATGTCTTGCTTCGAGCCTAGACGCATTTTTTTCCCAATTTTTAAACGCTGAATTTTTTTATTTCCTCTCTTTCGTCTTCCCTAGACGC
>CAIGRP010007018.1:0-14054 GCA_903798385.1 Fraxinus cuspidata
TTTTTTTTTTTTTTTTTTGGTGTTAAACTTGAGAGGAGAAAATCGGAGTGTGAAAAAAAATAAAACAAAATTCCCACAATTGTTGACTTTGAATGTCGGCAAAAAAAAAAAAAAGGGTTTGCACTGCGCGGACACCACAGTCTGCACTATACGGAGAATTTTATTTTATTTTATTTTTATTTTTTTTGTTCGTAGTGTTAAAATTGAGAGGAGAAAAATTTTGGAGTGTGGAAAAAAAAAAAACAAAATTCACACGATTGTTGACTAGAAGCATGCCTAGAAATTAAAATGATCTTTGAATATAATATGTGATGCTGAATTAAATAAGACAAATTTAGTCTTTCTCTGTTTGTTAATTTATTTATTTTATACAAATGTGTGTATGGAAATTTTTTAATACAATTTTCTATCTAATTTTAGCATTCAAGACGCTAATATTACATTAAAAATAAGACAATCCGTGCATTGCACGGGGCAAAAACTATTTATTTTCATTAAAAGAATACATTTAAATCAACATTTTAACAAATGATCTCCAAAGCAGCCGCAAAACATCTCTTGCGAACAATCCGATGGTTTGAGCAAATCATCACGGCATCGCTATACAATCTCAACCGTCCGTTCACGGCATCAGCGTGATGCACTTGATGATAGATAAACAAATTAAACTATCCTTTTAAAAGTCAGCCGTACTTTTAAAGGTTGTTGGAATTTGAGTATTTCTCTGAAAAATTGTAGTAGGGAGAAATTTTTTTTGGAGAAGAATGTCTGGTGGTATTGCGCGTGGACGACTGGCGGAGGAACGCAAAGCTTGGCGCAAAAATCACCCTCATGTACGAGAAATATATTTCTTAATAATCTTTGATTCGTGTATTATTAGGTTGATGTTTTTTTTTTTTTTTGGCGCAGGGTTTTGTGGCTAAGCCGGAGACACTTCCTGATTGCACTGTGAATTTGATGGTGTGGCACTGCACAATCCCTGGTAAACCGGGAGTGAGTATTTCAAAGATATTATTTCTCTTTTTCACTTTTAATTTGAAAAACGATGCTTTTGATAAGCTGGGCTGTTTGACCAAGTAAACTTTTGGAGAATTTTAGGTTTTCCTGTAATAAGGAATCCTTTGTAATCTTGTGCAAATTGTTTAAAGATGATTAACCACTAGGATAGTTTTTCTCAGGCTATTTTACAAGTAAAGTTGAATAGCCTTTTTATGGAATCCGTAAGAGATGCTTTTGCCCTTTCTTTATGGCTTTATGGTAACTTTCTTGCTATTCATTGGTGGAGCACTAGGAGATCTGTTCGTAGGTTAGATACTGACTCTTTTTTAAGTTTTATGTAATTCTATTTTACTGCTGATAGTTGAATGATTTCATGATAAACTTGGGACTGGAATGTTAAGAGGTTGATTTTGGTCCAACCTAGTTTAATTCAGAACGTGTTACCTTGATAGCCATATTTCATATTTAGATAACAGATAGCTTTTTGTTTCTAGTAAATAGGATGTTACTTGACTTGATTCCGAAATGGAAAATGAACTGTTGAGAATTCCTGTCATTTCTCCTTGATATCGTATGCGTATTGAAACAACTAAGGGCTATTCTCTTTGTGTTTCAGTTTTGAGTTTTGAATTCATTTTGTGTTGTGTTTTGAGTGTTTGTTTTAAAATTACTGAAACTGCGTTCTTTTTGTCATTCTGAAAAATTGTTTCTCAAAACATAAAAAATGGAAATCGCGTTTGCACAAACTATTTCCCATAAGCTTATTTTCTTTCCAAATCAAAGCATTTTTCCTGTCTCTTCAAAGCAACCCCACGTAATCCAATTCTCTACAGAGACACTCCACAAATTTCAAAATTTCAATAATTTTTATAAAACTAAAATGCAAAACCCAAATCACAGTTTAATATCGGCATAAACAGCAATGATAAGGTCGAAAACCTCAAAACATAATATTAGAAAATGAACCCGATAAATTCATAGCAACACTTGCCTAATATAATTGGTTTTCTGACTGAAAAACTGATTTCACAAATCTCATGGACTGCTCCAACAAGCTTATCCGATTCCGGACGAAATTGAGGCTGACCCATGGTAGAAATAGATGCGCCTGGTTGAGAGAAATGTTGTGGTGGTGCTCCACGATTGAGATGGTGGCCGGGTGTGGAAGTAACTGGGGAAAAATCGTGACTGTGCTCGCGGTTTTGGATGAGAATTGGTGCTGTTTCCGACAGTCTGGTGGGTAGGCGATGGTCGGAGGTTGTGGAGGAAGGTGAGGGGGTGCCGATGGTGTGGGGGTCGGGCGGCTTAGGTGGTGGGTGGTGGAAGTTATTGATAGAAGGAGGCGGCGGATCGGTAGCTCAAGAAAAAGGAAGAATTTTGGGGGAAATGGACAAAGAGGCCATTTTCCGCGTTTTCATTCGGTCGTGTGTTTTTGTAAGAAAACGCTCAAAACACCTTTTTAGACGTTTTGAGTTTTCTGTAGAATTTTTTTTTTCTTTTTTTCAAAAATTCATTTTCGAAAACGGGAAAGAGAATGCATTTTCATTATTTTGAAAAATCGAAAACAGAAAACGGTCCGAAAACAGCCCTTAAATATTTCCCTCCTATTTTTACTTTATTCTCTTTCAAACATACTATTACCAAGATCCCTCATGCGATACAGATGATGAACATTCTATCTTGGCTAGAGTGCCCAATTTGATGCATGTTGAACTTAAACATCCTCAACGTTAGACACATGTCAGACGTGAAATTGTACCTAAGTTTGCAGATGATTTAGACAGATCTGATGAATAAGAAAGGAATGGTTGTGTTCAGCTTTTTTATTTTGAGCTTCTTTGAATCCAGTCAGATATTAGTTTTTATCTTATCCGATCATCCATCTGTAAGCCACTGATCTCATATCTTTCAAGTTACAAAAATTGATTTCTTCCAAAAGAAGTAAGATTGAGTAAATTGGAAGCAAGCTGTTATTGCAAACATAATTACTCTTTTGATTTATTGTAAAAATGTTGTCCAGCTTGGAAAACCCAGTTTTCTGGAATATTGCCACTGAACACTGCCATTTCCAATCGGCAGTCGCCGGTGCCGCAACTCCCATAGAGAATTTTCGTTATGACTTCCTTTTGTGTTGCTTAATTGGTCACTGGAGCGAGCTGAGTGAACAGGATGATTACTCCGTTCTGGCTCCTTCTCTTTTCCAATCGGATCATGTAGGCGATGAACTCCATCCCCAAATTTATGCCGCAGCATTTCAGTGCTCAACCGTCAAAAGCCTTTCCAAAACTGGCGCCATCTTCTTTACTGTGATATTCAATTTTTGTATATTTCTTTTCATTGATGTGATTCTCTATGCAAGCCACTACGAACCCCATTCATACGTTCCTCCATAATTCCCAATCCCAATTGTTCTCCCATTTTCCTCAGTTATTTACCCAGGTCCATTACCAATTGATAGAATCCAAGACAATAGATGGAATTCCCTACAATTGAGCAAAAAATAGGCAGCTGATGTTGTATTGTTTTGTATTGATGAACGGAAAGGAAACTTGTAGGTTTAAAGTTCGTATTTATATAGATGAACTGAAAGAAAATTGTATTTGTATTGCTATTGCATTGTATGAAACTGGAAAGAGCATTCTTTTTCATTTTTCTCGCTAAAAGTTTCCTATCAGTATTAATAGGATCAGTATTTCTGAATAATGTAGATGATTTTTCTATGTATTCAGTACTGTTGAAATGATTCTCATTTCTCTTTACATTTTCTTCACCAAATTCTTAATTCTTCTTTCTTCTCTCTCTCTCTCTCTCTCTGGTTAACATTAAAAGTTCAATTTCCTTTTTGAACAGGTTTCATTAAGGTAGATACTATTTTACAACTGAAATTATGTAATCAAGTTAAAGAGAAATAATATACTGTTTTGTGCACATATTAACACTTGCAATTTGTTAAATATAGCATGAAGGTGTATAAAAATTTTTTAGACTTTTAATTAAATTTTTAATTTTAAACAACTGTTGTTCTTTCCTATACTGTTTCCTATGCTTTCTTATTTGTTTATCTGAGGTTTAACTGAAGTTGATAAAAGCCTTAGCTCATGTTATTTAGTCTGCTTTAATACGAGTGTTAAATGGATTGGGAAAAGTATAGCTTCTTCACTACACCTCTTGATTGCTGTTGTAACTTGGTAGCAACTATTTTTAATCATGTGTACCTCTACAGACTGATTGGGAGGGCGGCTATTACCCATTGACTATGAACTTCAGTGAAGATTATCCAAGCAAGCCACCAAAGTGTAAATTCCCTCAAGGTTTCTTTCATCCGAATGTTTATCCATCTGGAACTGTATGCCTCTCAATTCTCAATGAAGATAGTGTAAGTATACTCTGTATTGTGCTACCATTTTCATGTTGACCAACTATTGACATTGTCTGTGATTAATTGCTCCCAATGGTTATGCTTGTTTTTTTTTAAATACTAGGGGTGGCGACCAGCCATAACAGTGAAGCAAATTTTAGTTGGCGTTCAGGATCTGTTGGATCAACCAAACCCTGCTGATCCAGCTCAAACTGAAGGGTATCATTTGTTCATTCAGGTAATAGAACCTGACCTGAATTATTGTTGAAATTAGAATACATTATCAGGAGTTTTGGCACAATCCTATTAGAATCAGTTTATCACATTGAGCCTCCAGTAGTTTTCCAATTGGTTGAGATGATGTATAGAGCTAGTTTTCTTCGATTTTCTGCTTGCTGATTTTATTCATTTTTTCCTAGTTTTTTTTGGGGTGGGGTGTCGGAATTGGCTGTGCAATTTGTACTATGATTTTGGTGCCTGCTGTCACAATTAGAAGTCTGATAAACCAAAAACATCAATTTATCACTTGTTCATCTTCATTAATGTGGAAATTAACTATGTAGTTTTTCTTTTTTAGGAGTTTCTGCTTTTAACCAGCAGCTTTCTTGGATGATTTTTGCTGAAATAGCTTCCGTTTATGTCGCATGTATATGGGTCAATATATCAAACTTGTAAACTTCAACATGAGCCTGACCCTCCCATGTGTGCATTTGCGAAAAACCCAAACTGAATATAAGACGAAAGGCATGAATTTAAGTGAGGAAATCGTGGAGAAGTGCTATGTTCAATAAGTGGAAAGGTGGTTTAGGAGTGATATTTTCATTCATGTACTGACTCAGTTTGAAACATGCGCAGGATGTTGTGGAATACAAGAGGAGGGTTCGTCAGCAGGCCAAGCAGTATCCTCCACTTGTCTGAATATGGAACCGTTCAGTTTTTAAGTTATTGTTATAACTTCTATGCATACTTCTTTTTTCGGGAAGTGTTCTATTTTGTGTGTGACGATGGGTTAGCCAATAATTGGCGCATGTTTTAGTGATGATTGAACTTTCATTGTGCATCGAGACTCCTACTTGAGTTGAGTTGCTATTGGTTTCTCAAAATTGTGTGAAATTACACTTTGAGGAATGGTTGGAATAATATAATTTGTGAGACTCTACATATCAGTGTCTTTTATAGCTAATATCATTTTGGATGCTTTATTTTTGTGTACAAGTTGATATGTACCCTTCTTTGTGAACATTTGACATTATTCAACTCTAATCTTCCTCTTAACGATTAATTTTGAATTGAACGTTGTTTTTAGAACTTTTGTAAATGTTTATGTTCATGTGAAATATGGGTTGTTGTAACATAGCACATACGTTGTCATTTATATGGTATATGGATGTTCATAGATTGTAATTGGACTGCCAATAAAGCGAAGGTGGAATTGTTTGACAATGGAGAATAGGTAAAGTTTCATATTCGCGCAGTGATGACTTATTTCACTATTTTTAGAAGTTGATCATTATACAACCATAAAATGTATTTACGCGAAATAAATTAGTAGACTACTATAACATGAATATGCTCCCAAAGTTACTCTGACAAAAATGAAAAATATTATCGTTCATCCCAAGAATTCGTAGATTTTCATTTTCAATTAATAAATAAGAAAGTACGGATAAAGCATGTTTAGGAAGTGTTTGTAAATGGTTTAAATTATAAATAAACAAAAATAAGTGATGGATAAGGTTTACTCAATAGTATTTATGGATTGTGTTTGGATAAAAAGTGTGATGGTTTGTAAATGTGAAACAAAGGTTGAGCCTTTCCTAATTAAATGGGCTTTCTTGAGATCGACCCGTTTTTACTGAAAACGATTACTACGCTCATCTGATTCAGCACCATACTACCAGCCAACTCCATCAGATACGGTGCTTGCCCCTCCCGCCGCGGTGGCGCATCCACTTTACGTTCGACCCCTTTTCATTGCCTACCTATTAGGCTATGCTCCCCCACTCTATCCTCAGTCTTCCCATGATCAGCTACGCCGCCTCGCGAAATCTATAATCTCTTCCGGCCCCCTACCTCGTTGAATAACCTGGTAGGCACGGAAAGAGAGAATAAGAAGCAATCATATTTTATGTGTATTTGAACTAAGGAAGAGTCGATATTTTTATTTATAATTCAGTAAGAAATTGAATTGAAACTAAGAACAAGGTGTTTAGTTAAACTAGAGCTTTTGAATACTTCTGTAAGTTCTCAACAATGACTTGTGCGGAATAAAGGAGTGGTTTCCAGGATCCGATGAAATGAGTTTTACATAAATATTTTGTCAAAGTTGTTGATGAACCCCGTCTGTAACAATCTAGATGGAGTTGGCATTTGAGCGCATCTGTCACAGTATACGGGTCGAAAGAGAAATGAGATATACAAAATTTCTGAAGTCTAGCATCAAGTTTAAAGTCTTATGTCTGAAGCTCCAGTTTATGTTCCTCTCATAATATTATGATCTTCTTTCAAATTTGGAGTCCTTTGAATGCTGTGGAACATGGTGACTTTTTCAGTCTTGAATTTTTAAATAGAAAAAATTCATCAGCACTGTGCAAAGACCCCATTCGGTTGAATATGTGAGAAACCAACTTGACTTTCCTTTCTCCAGCGCTGTAAGCCTGTAACCACACTGTGAAGTTCGTTATTGAATCAAATACATGTTATGTGGATTTATATGATATATGCCTACTAATTGAGGACAACTATCAATGGCTTTTGATATAGAATGTTCTTATCAGGGGATGGTGTGTGACCTTTAAAAGGGTTCTACCTTATACATTGATCTTTCAAAATATAATTCGCGGTCAAAGCGCTTAAGATCAGGTAGATTATGACCTGAATTTTCATTTCTTTTTTCCTGTGCTTTCATTGATTTTAACAATCAGATAGTGAAAGATAAGGATAAGAAAAGAGGATTAAAGGATCTCTTTCTGCTGCTATTTCGAAGATTAATGATGCTGGTAGGATTTCTGCTTTATTCTTAGTTATGCAATGTGTATAAGATTGTCTCTTCTTAGAAATCCATTTACTCTATTGACTATTATTTAGAATACTCTTCTCTCTTTTATCTATTCATGCTTTATTGCCTGTCAAGTTTATGCTGCTGGTCACATGGTCTTTGTCAGTTCTCTTTTAAGGATCTAGCTAGTTAGTAGTCACATGGAGGACACGTTATTCTGAGAGCTCCCATTGCACATGTTTTGCACGCTTGGGCACTAGCAGGTATTGGCCATGTTCACATCCCTGGATTGGGATGACTTACAACTGAAAGTAGGTTCTCCAGATCGATATACTGTACGATTTATGGAGATTTTGAGCTAATCCGATAGTTTGCACAATTTGGGACCTAGTTTGGTTCGTCACATGAACTGAACGGATAATTCTGCTATCCACCCATACAAAGGTCATCTGCACTAAAGTGAATTTCTATTGCTTGGAAGTGATTCCCTCGATTATTATATTGAACTTCCTTTAAATGATTACTTCTGGCTGAAAGGTTGAGGGCCAAGCAGAAGCACTTGGACCCTATCCTCTGAAGTTAAGAGTATTTTTTTAGGACTCTATACCATACGATATTTTAATATGTGAAGATTAGAGAAGTTTAATAAATTATTTTCCTGTTTTGGCCTCCTTTAGATGTCGTGGGGTTCTAAAATTGAAGGAGCGGAGCATTTATGGATCTCCTGTCACATTTATCGACTTTTAGGTGTGCTATTGCTCCTTGTTTTTTCAAAGAGTAATGCTATTCGTAGCCATTCATTACGACAGTCATCCTATGTCCACACATAATATACATCAAATAATCACCTATTATGTGTAAGTTACGTAGGACGATTGTCGTAATGAGTAATGAGCGACTGTGAATAACATTATTCTTTTTCAAAATAGTACAAGTCAATGAATTCTAAGTATGTTATTTTACTAAAAATGTTGAACATTTTTTATGACTTATCTTTCTTGCATTGGTTCTATGGATTCCTTTGCTTGAAAAATTGGCTAATATGGTCAAACCATTAGGGGCAAAGAATTACCTTTTCGGTTAGACATTGTTCATGAAGTCTTTGTTAGGGCTAAGAATTTGGAGTCTTCTTGGGAACCACCATTTTTGGATTGACACTAGACCCGAAGAACACAAGGTTAGTTACCGTTAGGTAAATAAATTGACTAGTGATCACTAATTTTTCGTCTAAAAGTTCTTTTTTCCCTTGAAATCTGAGTATGTTTGGGAGTGTTTATAAACAATTTAAATCATGAATAGATAGAAATGAGTAATCAATAAATGAACAATACTTATGAGTCCCTCGAAATGTATAAATAAAAAAGTGACTTGTGGTTTGGAATAATATGTTTGCAAACTTCAAATATCATTGATGTGATCATCATTTACCAAGGGAAAGTACTCAATTATGGTTTCTTTATTGTCAAGATGAAGTGGTTATATGTAGTTAGTTAACTTTATTAACTCCCGCCCACAATAAGACATTTTATCTTGTTCACTTGGAGAGAACCTCACTTACGGTTCTCACATTTAGAAAGAACTGTAAAATTCTCATACCACATCAGAAAGAGGGCAATCCAGTGGGCAAGAGAACAATTTCGTTAGTAGGCAATATTGAGCCCCTATTTGGTATTGATTTAAATTAGATTTTAATCTAAATTAAATTCAAACAATCAATATTAACCACACATTTATTGGTCCCACAACTTTTTAACCACACATTTCAAATTTTTTTATCAAAATCTATTAAAAATTTAATTTTAATCTACACCAAACAGGGGCTGAATAAGATTCATCCTGATCGACTAGAGTCAAGATTGGCCATTTATTTGAGTAACAACGAAATATGTAAAATATGTAGGATTAAGG
This sequence comes from Fraxinus cuspidata, assembly GCA_903798385.1. NCBI lineage: Eukaryota > Viridiplantae > Streptophyta > Magnoliopsida > Lamiales > Oleaceae > Fraxinus > Fraxinus cuspidata. Next base: position 9,264 of record CAIGRP010007018.1, read on the forward strand.
AGGCTTAAAAGACTCCAAATTGGATTTGTCATTAGGATTAAGGAGGCTTAAAAGACTCCATATTGGATTTGTCATTAGTTAGCGTAATGGCGTTAGTCTTATACACTATTCGACATTTGTAATCACTAGTCAAAGTCAATCGTTATTTTGAAATGCTTTATGAGTGTTGTAAAAATAATATTTGATATCAATTTGTTGGAAGAATTTAACGAGTCAAAAAATGAAAAAGTAAAATCTAGGATAGAAATTTAAGAGAATAAAATTGTACTCTCAAAGCTCAACTTTTATAATTCAATTTTTTTTGTGATTAAGAAATACTACAGTAAAACCTCTATAAAATAATAATGTTGGGACCGAAAAAAAATATTATTTTAGAGGAATTATTAATTTATCAATAAATGAATAATTTATTAATTTATTGATAAATTAATATCTATTAATTTATAGAATATATTGTATTTTTATGGCTTGTATTATATTTTACTATAATGCATGTAAAAATTTTGAAAAAATGGGGAACTTAAAATTTAATTTGTAAGTACACCAAAATGCGTATACATACATACATACATACATATATACATACATACATATAAGGGGAAACATTGATATACTTCAAATTTTACTATCTTGAATGACACATGGAACATATTTTTACGGTCGTAACCTTAAATAATTACTTTGTACAAAATGTAAAAAAAAATAAAAAAAATCCAATGTAGTATGTACATTGCAAAAAATTAGAGATGGGGTTGAGTTTGATTTGGATGCAATGAAAAAGTAAAAGACTATAGATGCATATTTTGAAAAAACGCAAAATGAAAAAAGTGTTCAAATTAAAAGTGTGTTGATTTGTATTAGTTTGATATTTTATGAATTTAAGCAGTTATTATTTTATATATTCATTGGGTCTTAAATGATCTAAAAAAATATTATCTTATACATTTAGCCGTGTTATTAATTTAGTATATTGTCCCAAGTCGAGACCAAATAATTTTATTATTTAAACGAGATTATTAATTTCTTGAATATTCTTTTATCAATGTTCTACTGTACAAATGAGCAATCATTTTATACTACATTTGGTACATAAGAATTAATTCTAATACATGAATTTAAACACTCATTAAAATCCTAAATATATGAATAGAAATGAATTCATTTATATTTATACTACATTTGGTACATAAGAATTAATTTCTAATACATGAATTTAAACACTCATTAAAATCCTAAATATATGAATAGAAATAAATTCATTTATAATAACTCTAGAACCATGTAGATCAATATTAATCAAGTCAAGATTCATCGAGTCTCGATTAATGTGAATGTTACTCACTCTGTCCCATTTATATAGGGCTGAATTTTCTTATTTTTTTTATCTCAATTATATAGTCATATTAGTTTATTGAGAATGTTTTGTTTTGTTCATTTACTAATATACACTTATTCAATTTGCATATATATAACTATTTGTTCAAACTTAATCTTGAAATTGTACAAAAATTGTTTTTTTTTTAATAATAATTTACTATTAGTTGTTGATAATTAAATAACGATAAATTAGAAAAGTTTATGGCAAAATTTGTTTTTCAATAACATTAAATAAGATTTTTAATCCGTGTGAAAAATAAAATCAGTTTATATAAATGAGACGAAACGAGTAATTAATTTAGAATTAATAACACACAATTCATATATGAAAATGATTTTGTAGTATTTATTATATATTGAAAAACGAAAAATAAGTTATTATTGACATAATTAAATTATAGTAGGATTAAAATCGTCAAAAAAAAATGATGCTTAAAGATTTCTAAATTTTTTTAATCATTCTTTCTAGGAAGCATCGCATCGAGTTCTTCAAGCGTGAACTGAAATTTATTGTAGTGCCATTGTTTTCTTCACCCACTTCTTGACCTTTTTTGCTTTACATATAATATATAATTAACTGGACGGCCCTAATAAATAACCGTTCTTTACAAATGAGATGTGAAAATTATGGGTAATGCTTGGCACCATTGGTGTTAAAATATCAGTATAAATAATATTAATGTGACATTAAATAAAAATATATAATTTAATTAATAATTTAATTCTACCTTTTATTGAACTTATGTGTCATCTAGATTGATGTTGTAGTATCAATATTAGATAGCATTATTCGAAAATTATAGATGTCTTAATCTTAAACTTTTATCAATTAAATAAGGAACAGTTAAGTATTAAACGTGGTCTAAACATTCTCCATTTATCTTACAAATTCACGACTCCACTAAAAATTTGTTGTGTCAGATCACATAAACGAAGTATTTATTGACTTGAAGACTTTGTGGAAGCATATGGTGTCTGCAAAGTAAAACAAATTCGTGCAGAATATCCCGTTCAATTTTTTGGGAGCATTTTGGAGTGGACTTATAGTTTAATAATAATAATAATATTTGTTGATTTCGGTTCTTGATCAATAAATCCAGACTTCACTCACGTTCAGGCATATAGCTTATGTACACTTGGACAATCCGTAAATAGCACATAACCTTCTACGATGGTGGAGGAGGCGGCCACAAACACTTTGACGATCACATCAATAAACTTATATAGATGTGGAATGGACAAAAGATGTGATTCACCATGGTCTTCGGGCATCGAGGATGTATGTAGAATAACAAGAGAGCAATAATACCATGGGCGTGTAATATTGATTACCTTCGAATGTAACTAAGGGTGTGAAGTGATTATTGTTGGATGAATTGACACGTGTCATCATCTTAACAATCGAGGTGCCTCGTCATAGGTGTCACTTCTATAGTCCTAAGCTAAGGGGCATTTAATGATTCTAAAAAATAGTCACCATGTAACCTAGGCCTGCTATGTAAAAAATAGATTGACAAGTTAACTAAGAGACGTTTGCTGCAGAAATTTACATCGATCAATCACTTAAAAGATCTTGTACGGAAGATCTATTGAAAGAGGTAAAGCGAGAAGATGCCTCCTCATGTCGAGAGGCTAGTTGCTTTGGAATCATTCTACAACGGGTTTGACACCTCGTCTCGATTATGGAGTATTAGCTTTATACATGACGCTTTAACTCAGGTGATGGTCACTTCGACTACCTATGTTTGATGGCTTCGATTGGATCAAGTAGGATAGTGACATGGAGTGTGATCCTATGTTGGGTGCCTCGCCTTGCTTGTAGAGGAACGACCTTATGCATGACACTTTGATTGAAGTGGCCCATCACTTTGGCTATCTATGTCTGATGCGGTCAGGTAGGATATTTACGTGGAGTACGGGGCTAATTTGGTTTGCTATCTGGTGGACATGGCCGATTCTTGGAGCCTCGTTGGATGAGGCGTAACAATAGTTTCCCAAGTACAAATATGAATATTTATATAATTTGAAGACTTTAGGTTAAGGGTGAAGTACGTTACTCGTGATATGGAGTGTGATGCGAATATGTTCGTTGTTGAAGAAGTGATACTCTGACCTGGAGCGTTCTATCTTTGCTGAGGCCATATTGGTAGGTGACAATATGCTTGGTCGTGAGGAGGCACAACACAGTAGTCCCCCCAAGTTTAAGTATAGATATTTATATAATGCATAGATTTATGTTATTGATGATATGTTGTTGCTTTGTGTGATAGCTATGCAAACGTAGATGGTGATGAGATGAGGTTCTTGCTTAGTTAATTTAGGTATCCATGGGGCCGATACTTGGAATCTAGTAGGATGAGACGTAATATTATTTGTAAGTTGTGATTTTAAGTAGTAGTCCATGTGGTATTAAGGCCATTGTTGCATTTTTCGAATCTTTGATGAATTAAAATGCATCACAATTTATTGAAGAATGTGATGGTATTCCTATTGTCATATGACCAGCTATTTGTAAGCACGTCTTACAAGAATCATGACTGTACAAATAAACTCTATTTTGTGACCAAAATGTGTAATAATGTGTTCCAACATCGATTTAGATGCCACTAAATGAACGTTACAATTAAATGAATTGCATAATTCTACATTTAATTAATTTTAGTGTACATAAACTAATGTTGCCATACAATGATGCTATATAGTATTATTTGATCAACATTGTTACATTTGCACGTGTTGAATCCAGATTTAAGGACTGGTTGAACCCTATTTTTGGTGTAGAATGTATATTGGAATGGTAGATTGAAGGTCTCATGTGTGATTAAAAAATAAGAAAAAGTTTTAAATTTACTTGTAATATTATTTTATGAAAAAATATGTGGTTGAAAAGAAGAACGAGAAAAATGTATTTTAAAATATTACTCTAGTTTGTTACTGAAAAAAGATAGAATAAGCTATATCGTAATTCGTAAATGATATATATGATTTCATCTCAAAAATAGTGGAACCCACTGCTTAAAAACTGGGGTCTTATTTGCCAAACTATCATTGAAGGCTTGATTGAAGCTGTGGAAATTAAGACTTGATTGCACTTTACTAATATTCCAATAAAAATAGTGCTATTAAAAAGTAAAAACTATTCCTTCTCTATGTTCACCGAATTTCAATAAATTCTTCCAAATATCTAATTTAATGTTTGATATGTTCTATATAATTTCATTTTATATTTTTATCTGGTTGTACTAATATTGTAATTGTTAAATTCTTTCTTCTTTAATATTATATTGTTTTATCTAAATTAATGTGACAATTTTACCCTGCAAATTTTACCCTATTTAATAAGCTAAATGAAACATGAGAGGACATCCAACATGTATAATCCTTATTATAACAGAAAGTCATTTTTTCAAATCG
>CAIGRP010007018.1:14181-33550 GCA_903798385.1 Fraxinus cuspidata
AAAAAAAAAAAAAAAAAAAAAAAAAAAAAAAAAAAAAAAAAAAAATATATATATATATATATAGACTAGATTAGTCTGTAGTCAATTTATCTGATTATAATTATTTTTCATTATGTTCGAGTTCTCCTCAAATTGCATCCGAACTAGACACTTGCTAAAAATGAAATGTACACCATGGTTAATTTTTTTTTTCCTTTTTCTTTATTAATGTTCAATATCGTTTACCCCTATATTTGTCTTCCAATGTGTTAAGAGTTTACATGCCGTAGAAAGGTAAAGGAGAATGGTAGTGCCAATTTAACAAAAAAAAAAATTAAAATTAAAAGAGACGACTTTTCAGTTTTCATCCTAACTTCGACGTTTCAAGAAAATTTTGTAATGGATTTTGCATATGTCATAGCTTAGGTTCCATGATCCATTATAGTTTTTTTAAACAAAAAAAAAGTGAAAATAAGTAGTAGAATTGTAGGTGGTCCTCTAGGGTGTAGCAATCAATCAATTTCGTTTTAATTAATAAAAAATTTCAACGTTGAAGCTTGAAGGAGATGCAAAGTCAAGTCACCGACCAAACCCTCCATTTTCATATCACCAAATCATACAAATAAAAACCAGATCAAACCAATAACAATAACAACTAATAATAATCACTTTCTCCAAATTGATTAACATTTTTTTAATCAATTCTACCTCATTGCCCTCTTATAATTGACAACCAAACTTAGCAATATAAAATTTCCAAGAATTTAAGTATTCCTGCTGATATTAAAGGTAAAATTTGATATGGTTTAATTATAAGTCGATAAATAAAAGTTCGAGTGATTTTACGATATCAGCATGATTTTGGAGAGAGACTAGATGAAATAGACAAAGATTCCATGAAACTTCACCATAGCTCAAGAATGGGTTTGTACCTTTCCTGTACAGCTTAGTTGGAAGGCAAACAATGCCTTCTTTCATGAAATTTGATTCATCGTTGAGATGTCAGTATATAAAAGTTAAATTTTATCATTGCGTGAAGACCTATCGGTAAGGATTTGTTTATAAGCATGCTTGGGAAGAATTTAAATGGATATAATTGAATGGTGGAGGAATGAATAGTACATATAAATTACTCGAAACATATAATAAGGAAGTGATTTGAACGTGTATAAACGTTAACCAAACATAGGTTAAGATTTAGAATGGAATCTTCATGATTGAAATCATAATTTCGTAAACTCGAACAAACAATTTAATCTATCAAAAAATTCGAATAAATTCGCGGAGACCGAAAGTCACGAGTTCGAATCCCCTGCCAACACTTCCTCGGTCGAGCCCGTCGCACAGGGCTTGCCTAGTGCGGTTTATCTCTCATGTGTAGTTTGCGGGCTATGCACATGGATCGAAATTTATCCAGTGCGCACTCATGAGCAGCGGCTGCGGTTCCTACGTCAACCAAAAAAGAAAAAAAAAATTCGAATAAATTGTTAAATTTTAATGGAGTAATATTAGTGAGCACCATTTATCGAGATTGACTGCTTCATTCCTCATCCCGACAATATTTTGATCCTTTTTTCCTTTTCATTCTTCGAGACAAACAAAGGTTTGGCAATTTGCGTCGGACGGAGAGATAATAATATAAAAGCATCTGTGCCTGCAAGCTATCGTATTCATATACAAACATGGCGGCCAATTACTAAAGTTTTTATTGCGAGGTAACGCCGACCTCCTTTTTCTCTCTCTTCCTCTCTATTAATATAAAGAAGAAAAAAGGGGCGAATGACGTTATGAATATAGACTGAACAAATCTATAAGTATTGTAGAGAGAGAGAGAGGGAGGAAGGGATTTTGTCGGTGTTTGATTTCCTCGCTAAATAGCTTTCGAGAATAACAACGTGGCTGCAAACCCAAATGATAAGAACCTTAATACGCAGGCTGTTTGTTGAAGCAACGTCACAATTGCACCACATCACTGCTCTACGCATGCTTCTCGTTTCTCTCTCTGTTCTTTCTTGAATACTCCGCCTTATTTATTCGGTTATACACAATCAACCTCTTATTATAATTTACAGAGAAATTTAGAGAGGGAGAGAGGAGAGATATGAAGGGCTGTGGTGCTGCAGTTGATGCTGGTGCTGTGGTCCACCGCCATGTGAGGGCGGCGGCGGCGGGGACTAGGAGGAGGAGCCAGAAGCCGTACAAAGGCATAAGGATGCGCAAGTGGGGAAAGTGGGTTGCGGAAATTAGAGAGCCTAATAAAAGATCAAGAATCTGGTTGGGATCTTACTCTACTGCTGAGGCGGCTGCTAAAGCCTATGACACGGCGGTGTACTATCTCCGTGGCCCCACCGCCAAACTCAACTTCCCCGATGAAATCTCTACCGTAGAGCCAAAAGACCTCTCCGCAGCCGCTATAAGGGCCAAGGCGGCGGAAGTCGGCGCCCGGGTTGATGCACTCTATTCTAACAATTTCTCTGCTGGTGGTGGATTTGGACAAGAGGAGCATGCAAACAAATCCCTCAAACCTTCTTGGTTTCAAGAGATTGTTGACCTCAACAAGAAGCCCGAGCCTGAAGATTCAAATGTTGATTATTGGTGAAGATGATGAAAGAAAATCAACTAGAAATATTTTTATTTTTATCGTTTCTTATTTTTATCTCTGGGCTGTGTACTGGTAAAACAAAAAACCAAAAATGAACCCCCAATCCTAGTTTTGTTTAATATTAATGTATATATTTAGCTTTTCTTAATTTCCTCGTTTGTTTTATCCAAATTGGCAATTTGATCGTACGTGAGCATGTCGCGCTTCAAAAGATTTTTGATTATTGAGGAGACAGTGAGTGTTTCGTGGTGGCGGGGCGGTGGATCCAAGTGCGGTGGTGGTAGTGGAGGGTGGGGGGACAACAAGGGCCTAACATTGCTCGAGTTTGGTGCAAGTGGCTGTTTTGTAAGCTGAGAAAGTCATAAGATTTGATATTTTGCTAGTGCTAGGTCCCATTAAATTTTCATTTATTTTTTTAATAATCTTATCGATCATACATTCTCTTAATAAAATAATATTACATGTAAATTCAAAAAAAATTCTTACCTTTTAAAAACACATTTTTAAAAAATCACTAATCCAAAATCATTTTTTTTTCCAACAACGAAGTTCAAACAAGGGCTTAGGTATTTTCCTGGTTCTCCACTGTTGCAGAGAACCCCACTATCAAAATCACCTATAATTAGAGCTCTCAACTTGCTCAATCATGGCCCAGTTGCTCAATCATGGCCCAGTTTACGTATTTCATTGGGGGACACAGACACTGCACAGTCGTTTTTATATTTGTTTTGTACAAGAAGCTTTCCTTCCTATGGTGGCCAATGGAGTGAGACAGACATTTGAATTTGTGAATTGAATGTTTTCTATCAACTTCAGTTTATGTCGATTAATATTAGATAATTCGAGGTAAATCTGCTGTCTTGATTTGTCGTATCAATGTACCGCACCTGTTAGCTAATTGAACCACATGATAGTTTAGCCATTTCCATCGAGCTCAAACTTTTTATTCCTGACATCGTAATTTTTGCCCCTGGAAAATACAAGATCACTCCAAAAGCACATTTAGCATTCAAGGATCGTGTTGAAATCAACAGGTACTTACAAATAATCACGACGGTTGAATAGAAACATTAAATTAACAACTCGTAAGAAATAAGATTTTGCATGCAAGCTCGATACTCACACTATTTGCTGGCCGTCATCACATCATATCACGGTGTAAATGGTATTGGACTACATTGGGTTAGACAAAAAATATAAATATTCAAATTGATAACCCCAGAAAGTCAATTTCAAAATAAGATGGTAGTACAACCTCTACAGCAAACCACTGCAATCATTTTGTAGTTCAACCACCCAACAAATTTTTAAATGAACATGAATGGAAGAAATTGTGTAATAGATGTTGATGCAAGTGCCAAATGATCTGCATAAAGTCAACGAAACCAAATAGAATAATGCTACTTGTACATAGTAGTTATATAATAATTTACATACAGATGAGGCGTCAAAAAGCGAATTGAGAAGTTTTTCTTTTTTATTTGGTTGAAAAATTTCTTATCCAATCATACATGATCACATCATGTGTATATAAATCTATTATGTACATGTAGCACGACCGAACAAAAACTATATGATAGTCAATGTAAACTCCATGCACTGTGGTATCATTCGGGTTGTCTTCCACATTTGGCCAATCTGTAAGGAGTCTCCGAGCACGAAACTATCTTGCCAAATCAACGTGCATCTATATGCTTTTGTAGCTGAACAAATTCAGAATTGTATAATCAGCAGTATAGCTCTTGCAACATTTCCAATAATTCCAACCTTCATAACTAAAACAATTAGCAAATCAGGCGAAGGGTGAAATTTAAGTTGAAAGGAAAAACGGAAATGTGCAAATAAAGCAATAAAATGGCTAAACGAGTTTACTTTCGCCATCCTAAATAAAAAAAATTCGTCTTGACTAGCAATCTGACAATTAATAAGAAGATCCATTTTTAATCCTACGGTTGCTTCTATATTAATTTTATAAAACGGAAACTGCAATGGTATGCTAAAATCATGAAAAAAGTGACAAACTAGCAGCATCCTTGAGTTAGGTGGATTCACGAACCACTGCTGAAGCTGGCGTCATCAAATCACCAAGCACTTTTCCATTGGTCTTGCTAAACTTCTATACTTTGTTGTGTTAAGTGATTATTATGAGTCAGAGAAATGGGAACAATCAGATTCTGAAAAGACGTTTCTGTCATCAGCAGCATGTTCCTCCAAGTGCGAGCATGCACGAGAGAGAATGCCTGTCAGGCTGTCATGGTTATTCACTTATTCAGCATTGAAAACACGAGAATTAAATTGGATGGCTGCGAAAAGAGGTATCTGTCATCAGCAGCATGAACATGGGAGCTTGCATGCACGTGTCCACAAAGAAATAGAGTACGCAATCAACTCCCCTCCACTTTTCGAATCTAGTATTATTTTTCGAGTAACAAGGACATCATAGTAGTTACATTGAGACCCTAAGAATGCACATTATTTTATATATAGACAACCATTTCATTCCTCAATTTAGCACTCTCTGGCAGCATCAATGTACACAAGACAGAAGAGGTTTCCGTCATCAGCCGCTGCCGTACATACATGGAACCTTGACTACAAGTTATTCAGTCACAGAATCCAACATGGAATGTGATTGGACAAATTTGAAAAAAAAAAGATGTTTTGGGTTATTAGCAGCCTATACACGTATGCATGTGCAGAGAGAGAGAGAGAGAGAGATGCAATCCGTTTCCAATTTAGTAGAATTTTTCAAGGAATAAATACATCAAAACATTCAATAAGCAGATGCCAAGATAACAAAAAATTGTTTCATACATAGATAAGAAAGTTATTCCTCATCAGTACCTTTTTTGGAGGCACCTTCAGCTCAAAAATGATCCTGTGAGATACTAACAATGGGCAGGTTCCACTCCAGCAGCATTTTCAATTCCCTCCAATCTATTTCAAAATAACCAAGAGTGTTTCTTTCAGAACAAATAGAAATATAAATATATCAGTCGTCAGGTATATACCCAAGAATGACAGGTTTTACTTTCCAAATAGGATCAAAGTGTAAGCAAGAAAAAATAATTTCCCTAAGGGTCTACAATTCAATGCTAAAGTAGCTTCCCATAAACCAAAAGTAAATAGAACAAGCCTAGTAATAGTGGTTTAAGCTTTTACCATTGCCATCAACGACAAAAAGGCACAAATATTTCATATCGGTTAGCAATCTGACAACTAATAACAAGATACATCTTCAGCCATATGATTGCAGCTATATTAAGTACAAGAAAAGAAGCTGCAAAGGCGAGCTAAAATCAAGTAAAAAATAACAACCTTGCATCATCCTTGTCATTGGTGGATTCGCAACCCGGAGCTGGCATCATCAAGTAACCAACCACTTTACTATTGGTCTCATTTTGCAACTTCTGTACTTTGTTGACTCTCTACAATGATTAGAAGCACGTGAACTCGTCGCAGAAATTTTAAAAAGACGTTTTATGTCATCAGCAGCATGTGCTTTCGAAAGTGAGCTTGCACGAGAGAGAGAGAGAGAGAGTAATGGATATTTAGAATTAGAGATCTGACAATTTGATTGGTCGTGTGAAAAGAGGTTTTGTCATCAGCAGCACAAAAATATGTGAACTCGTCACAGAAATTCTAAAAATATGTTTTCTGTCATCAGCATGCTTCCAAGAGTGAGAATTTGATTGGTCGAGTGTGAAAAGAGGTTTTGTCATCAGCAGCATGGACATTGGAGCTTGAATGAATCCACGCATCTGAAGATAAATAGAGTATAAATCCGTTCCACTTTCTGAAATGTTGTATTTTCGAAGTAATAAGTGCGTCACAGCAGTTATTTCGAGACCCTAAAACATCACACCGTTCTGTGTGTCGACCAGCTTTTGATTCCTAACTATAGTACCTGAAATGTTGTATTTTCGAAGTAATAAGTGCGTCACAGCAGTTATTTCGAGACCCTAAAACATCACACCGTTCTGTGTGTCGACCAGCTTTTGATTCCTAACTATAGTACTCTAGTTGGAGGCATTGCTATACGTGATATAGGAGGATTCTTTCATCAGCCACACATACATGCAACCATGATGTGTGCGTGTGTGTTATGAGAAAGAGAAGGGGGGAGAGATGAAACATATATTTAGTCCTCATCTGAGCTCCATTTTTTCAGAATAGATATTGTAAAAAAAGTGACTTTTGAGAATATGGGGTTAAGAAATAAGAAAAATTTTAGATTTACATGCAAATTTATTTAATTGAGAGAATGTCTTGTTGAACATGAGTTTGAAAGAAAATAAGTTTTAAAGAATGGGACTCAAACGTGGACTTAGTTATAGAATCCGACATGGAATGTGATTAGAAAATTGTTAAAAAATGTTCTAGTTCATAATAGCCTATACATGTTGTCGTAAAACAAGCAAGATGCCAGAATAACTATAATATCACTTGTTATGAAACAACTAAAATATATCTTGTTAGAAAAAATATTAATATGTTCGGATCGCTATTAGCAATGTTGTAAATTCAAGAATTATGCATTGTTTGAATACCACTCGATAAAACCAACCACCGGAATGAATAGTTGAAGTTGTATGACAAATAATAAGTATTAGATCAAACAAAAGAATAATAAAGACAAAAAATATGACAGGTAATTAAAAGATTTTATTGACTCTAGAATAATGGAGAAGAGAGAAAATTACAATGAATCATATAATTCTAGTAATTTATTTTCTTAAAATTGTATAGAAGAGTCTAATATTTATAAGGAATATATAGGGGACATCCAAACCCTTCTTGTAGAGTTGTTGATGAAGTAGGATGCCAAAAAATCGAGACCAAAATGAAAAATGAGGAAAACTCGAAATAGGTCAGGTGGCGATACAACTCCACCTCTGGGTGCCCCGGCGCCGGGCATTCTGCCTGAATTTTATTTTTATATTTTGTTCCCAAATTGTTTTCTCCATCCCGAACTCTTCTTCAATTCCAATACCAATTTCCAACTCTCAATGGGCTTCCAAAATAGAACCTCAACTTAACATAGGACTCCAATAACATTCCAAACTGAATTCTTCTTGACGTGCACTTCAATTAAAAAATTTCAATTACTTTAACAAGAAATTCCGGTCACACCCAAATTCTAACACATGTCTGCATGCACACATATGCATGTGCACTGTGAGAAAGAGATGCAATCAATTTCCAATTTAATAAAAAGTTTCAAGGAATAAATGCATCATGACAGTCAATAAGCAGATGCATAGATAACAAAATTCATTTCATATATAGATAAGCAAGTTATTCCCAAATCTGCACCGTTTTTTGTGGCACCTTTCGCTCAAAACCAGTCCTGTGAGATACTAAAATGGGCAGGTTCCCCTCAAGTACATTTTCAGTTCCCTCCTACCTATTACATACTAACTTCAGAAGAAATTGAAATATAAATAAATCAGGCATATGCCCAAAAATGACTGCTTTTATTTCCAAATAGAATCCAAGTCTACGCGAGAAAATTGATTTGCCTAAGAGTTTTAAACGCAATTCTAAGGTAGCTTTCCATAAAATCAAAGTTAATAGAACCATCTCAAACAATGTTTCATTTAAGCTATTAAATATTCCAGTGGAGTAATATGTAATACTTTCTGATCTTAGTTATTATGTTTTCCATTTCAAAATGCTATGGAATTGAAGGATTTAGAAGTTGCCATGTGTGATAAGCACCACAAACTGATAAAACAGAGAGAGAAATTATTTATGCTCATGAGCCATGTGGTGTTGAACATTAGCAAGTCATGGAAAATCCCAAAGAATTCTGACCCATAAGGTGAGGATATATCAAGATTAGAATGTGTTTTGAATTTCCAACTTCATGAAAAAGATAATTGACAGTTAGTCATTAGTAGTGAGAATGAAAACTTGACAATGTCAACTTCATGAGGACAATTTAGCAAATCAAGAGAAAAACTCAGATCAATTAATGTGATTCTTCTTTGGGCAACGTGTAAAATGGATTCAATGTAGCAATGGAAATTGGAAGTGCAAATAATTGTAATCTCTGACAACAACAATTTTCAGAGAATCAAGCTCAGCTACGATATATGGGTGTCCAGCATATTTGTTGCCTGTATTCTTCTTATTCACTTTATTCTCGTTTTATATTTGGATTCGTAAAATTTAAAAGTTCAACACATTAACATCACAAGAAGGAAAAAAAACAGAAGAAGAAAGAAACAACTAAGATAGGATAAGCTAAATGCATCAGAAGGGATTTTCTTGCATACTTTCCAAGTTCTGTCAACTTCAAGAAGATGTTCATATTGGTTCTTCCAGTACTGAGGTTGACAATGGAACATTTCATCCAATTTAAGGGATTACAGTATCCATATAACAGAATGTGTTTAAATGACATCATTCCAGTCACAGTAATAGGAAAAGTTATTTTATGAGGATAAATATTCATTCTAGATGACTGCATGATTCCACACGGTGCGTATTACAGTCAGGCAGAGCACTGTTGATAGTTGATGAATGCATAGAATGATAATAATTCGCTCTTGAATCAAATTTAGACAAACAGTGAGCAATAAGTTTTGCTGCAAAGTTGTATATAGTCAATCCTGCAATCCTGGTATTGGATTGTTGGGACAATTCCTAGTGGTTGTATATGTTACACAACAATGAAAATGAAGAAATCAAAATTAGGTACTTCATTTGAAATGTGCTAATAAATCAAATCAAATGAAACACCTAATTTTGATTTCTAACATGCTAATAAATCAAATCCGACTAAAGACAACTTGCAGAGGAAATAAGCTCCAAAACGCTTAATATAAGAACATGACACACAATGGGACATAGTTTAATCATTCAAAAGAAAACAATGTTAATAACTTATATTAGTAGGAAGTATGAAATTGACAATAGAAAAGAAACATCAGACCTTTCAAGGATAACTAGTAGGTACCATCATAAATAAGCTCCTATTGCTTGGCAAAGCTGAAAAAGTGTCTTCACCAAAAGAGGAAAAGCTTTCTTGTGGTTGTTTTACTCTCAAGTGAAAGAAATCCACCGACAATGGCAGATGTCTAGGAGAGAGAACAGAGGGATGGGATGATTGTTTCCCCAAACTTTTATTAATTTTAGCTCACCTACAGAGATTTTCAAAATTGCAATATGACACATAAGTTTTTAATGTGACCCCTGAAATTTCTTTCTGCAGTTCAACCTATTACAGATTTCCTCCTATATCCAACATGATAGAAATTTATCTAAATTATGCCCTTGTTTGTTGGGAATTAAAATTATATTTTTAGTAGATTTTGATAAAAGTAAATGAGCTGTGTGATTGATAAGTTGTGGTCCTATTAAATACGTGGTTAAAATTAATTATTGACTTTGACTTAAATTAAAATTTAGATTTTAATCCTCACCAAGAGGCTAAGTCTATCTAGCTAACGAGACCAACAAAATCGTGCTCAAGTTTCTGAAAAAATTAAACAAACTTGCCTCCTAGTTGTACGGACATTCTCCTTAATATAAACAACATAAATAGATAAATAGGACCCATACCTGAAAGTAATCCTTGTATCCAAATAGGCACATAATGGTAACCGGGCAAAATGAACTTGGCTGAAAAATGATATAGTTCCTCTATCCCATATATTGTTGTCGTGTTGCTAGTGTAGAACAGTCAAGCTCTTCTTATCCCATGACTGGCCATTTGTGGTGGGGGGTTTGCACATTATTGTATGCAGGTAAACTAATCAATGAGAGAATTCTGTTTGTATTCAATAATCAAAAGTCTAATTGTAACAAAGTGCTAACCATCTTCATATAGGTTTAACATAGCCTAAGGTAGAAAACCAAATATGGAAATAAACTTGTAAATATAATTGTTTAAAAATAATAAAATCAAATAACTCTGAACTTGGAAAGTCTTCAACTGAATATTAATTCTGATCTTCATCACTCTCCACCTGAGGCTGTTACGTGATAAATTTTTAATAGCAGTAATGTTAATAGATTTTCAGATTTTCCTACAACAAAGAATGGGGAATAGCATTCATTGACAAAACCATTTGCTCGACATTTTATTCCTATTAAATGGGTTCATATTCCATACTTCAAATTTAATCAAGGATTTGAATTTTAATGCTTCATCAATTGAGCTCGAGGTGTATTTTTAATTTAAAACCAATCCTCACACTTTGGTTGTAGAGGATGTAACCTTGTAAACGATCCTTTCAGTTGTCACAAGTTGCACGACTCTTGCTTTTGCAGTTCGTATATTCTCCACTTCCATAGCGATTTTGAATGCAGCCGCTTTTCTCTGTATTTGAATTTCAGACCAATTCCTTTCCTTTGATTTGTTTCTGAAAAAGGATATCGCATTCCATATTTTCTCATTACATCTCAGCTCACTCTTTGACATTATATTTAATGTTTGCGGGGGACTCTAGTGCACTCCGTAGTAAGACATAATAATTCAAGACTAGATCGATAGAAAGAGAATTCCAGTGGAGCTCATATTTAACAAGATGTAACCTCTATACTAGGTTTGCTTATACTTGATTTGATATTCATTCCTTTTATGACGTTTGTTTATATCCTATTCACTTCTAACTCTGTTACCTTGTTTCTTATATGTGAAGATGAAAACATTCCACATTTCGTTTTCTACAATTGAAGAGGTTATAGCATCAATTCATTGCAGGATGGAACTTCAAGATCTAATACCAGCCGTAAAGCTTAATAACCCTTTGCAATATTCGATATGGCTGAGATAAATTTTTGCGATGATTAAGTTTTTGTTCCGTTATCTTTCTTCCTTTTATTTAATTCAATTTTTTCTAATATGGAACCAGTAATTCTTTTACTCCCCAAACAATTCTCTGCATTGCCTGGGTTAGTCTAGCTTACTCTACAATTTTCGAATATGGAACTCTGTCATTCTACCATTAAAAGGATCCACAGTTTTAACAAGAAAAATAATTTATTACAATAATTGTTCCAAAAATGGAAAATTTGACCCGCATAGTGAAAAAAAAAATGTGGCTATGGTGATGAACTGAGAACATATTTAAAAACTAAAAACTACAGCAATACTTACCAAACTCGAGTAGCCGTCAATCACAGAAATCCACTTATTCTGCTCACTACAAGAGCTTCCAAAACTGTTAACCAGAAGAAGAAGAAAAAAAAGCTATTAATCGATGAGTGAATGTCAGAATAACCTTAAAAGAGATGGGTAAAATTCAAAACTGAGAAAAGGATAATAAAAAACACCTTCAGATCTATCTACAGTTGCCGGTTCCACGACATGCAAATCCTCTTTATTGTAATAAATCCACAAACTGTATACACTTATTTCTTGGCTCCCAAAATAATTATTTTACAAAAAAAAAATTATATTAAGAAAAATGGTACGTAAATGTTAGAAAAAAAAAAAAAACAAAAAAAAGTAGATAATGTAAAATGGGCGCTAGTGGATAAGGACGATTTCATAGTGTTAGTGTAGTGTGCTGTTTAAGTTAAGCAGGCGAAAGTTAGTTTGAAGAGCAGAAAATTTTGGAGTGGAAAGTTTAGGGCCCCGCTCAGAGAGCAGCCAAGACGGCTGGTGGTGGGCGGAAGAGAGAGAGGAATAAAGTCCGTGACAAAGAAAAAATTGCGGTTGAGATCCTTAATCTATTATATCTGTGCAATTGCATCTCCAATTTTTTGAAAGCACTTTAGTCCTTGGTGCAAATTATTTTTTATTATCAATATATCGGTAAGAAAACATCCATAGCAGAGCATACGTTTGGGTTTTTTCCTTATCTTTTACTAAACGGTTTCTTTTTATGACAAACGTTAATTTTAGAATAATGTTATCCATATCTATTTAGATAACGTTATATCATAAACTCTATAAAAGATATAATTAAGTGACTTAAAAGTAAAATTTTAATTAAAAAATGAATCCCAAACGATTTTCACATCTATTTAATAGAGAAGTGAGGAGGAGTTTGGTTGAAGGTCAATAGACATCGTCTTATATAATTAATTCCAATTTTTGACCCGCTTAGTCCAAAGTGTAGCCCCAAAGAGTTAATACAGATTGGGCTTTAAATGCTAGCCCAACTCTACACCTATAGCTAAAGTCATTTTCTTTGAAAGGGAAAATTTGACAGCATTATAATTAAGATTAGGTTTTGACAAATCTACATTATAAATGTTGATAAATCATGTCATTTTTTTAAAATTAAGTGACTTAAAAAAGTCTAAATAATAATAAATTTTAATATAATTATTTTATAATTGGTTTTGTTCCTTCTTTTAAGTAATTCAAGTGTGTAAGTCTTGTATGATATTGAGATATTTTTTTTTCACTTTTCCCTCATCAACATAATATTATCACCGAAAAACTATTCCTAATATCATTTCAATTTCAGCCACACGTAGAAGACTTCAATATCTCATGTCACGAACATAGTCACAATCGCGTGTCACATGTGAAACACGAATATTGTCTTATTAACATGCCTCTGATTATGAAATTTGTTTATCTATTTATGATCTGATTTTTGCAATTTTGCAACAACTTTCTTATTTATCCAAAATGTAATGTTAATCATGAGGAATTGTCAATTCTTCCCTTCTTTAAAATTGTTTGTTATATGGTTGTTCAAGAAAAGAGAAAAAAAAATGAGCATAAAAACTTTAAACATCAATCACACAAAATTTAATGTTCTAAATTGTTACATTTTACCATCGAAAATGGATATTTGTTGTCATTTCTAATTTGATGCAAAGGTTGGACAACTGATTATGAAATTATCAGTAATTCATGACATACAACTGAATTAAATAAAGTAAAACCAATCTATTTTCATAAATTAACATAATAGAATTTGGAAATATGGTAAATGTAAATAATTGTAAGAAAAAAGTTGTCTATGACTAGAACCCAGAGACCCTTTTGAAATTATTATGAAGTTTAAGTATTAAAACCAAATTTTAATTGTATGAAGTATTCATAACGTTGACTCATTGTCATATTTATATTCCTATATTTTTTCATCGAATTCTCAATCTCAAATTAAAATGAGTTATACCTGATGATAGTTTTTGTCCTAAAAATTCTTGTGGAAAACAAAGTTTTGAATCGTTTTTAGCAGAATGTGTAGTTAAAAAGTAGTAAATTTTTTTGGATTTACGCGTAAAAATTTTTATTGTGTAAATTTGTAGTTGAAAATGAGTATATAGAAAAAAAGATAGACAATAGTGGTCGTCAAATATGGGCTTATTTGCCTATCGTATGTCTAAATAAGCCTAAAAAAATGAAATATAAAATAAGTCTAAATAATCGCCTCTCGTTTTAAAGTACACTAACAATATTTTTGGACAAAAATTGTGATTAAGGACAAGATTTGCTAATTATAAGAATACAACCAAAAAAGTTTAAAAAATATAAATATGACAATGAATAAATATGAAGGACCTTTGATGTAATTAAAACATAATTTATTATAAAAAGGCATGGTGTGAATATAAGCACCCTTTCAACAATGTCTTCTCAAAAAGTTGAAGAGGTAAGAAGTCAAGTTCCCTAATTTGTATTTTAACAAAGGAAAATAAATAGATCCACTTTTTTCCTATTTTATCATTGAAAACATGAACTAAAAACTAACTTTTTACTTTATCTAAAAGTTTAATTTGTTATAGTCGAACAACTTATATCCTCAAAGGAATCAAGCTCGAGTAGAGTTTGAACCATAAATAAGCCCAAAATCTTGCATGTGAAAGAAATCTTAAAGCTCGACAAGTTTACTGGCTTTTCTCCCTCATGTATGACTGTTGGATTTGATGCAATTTCATTGTCCCCTCATGCACTTACTACCCCTTTTTTCTCTTTAAAATGTAGACAAAAAGATAGGAACAAGCAACATTTAGGTTAGATATTTGGCACTTGTCTAGAAAGTGAAGTTGTCATTTACGTCTATAATCAAATAGAGGTGTTAATTGTATTGCAACGTCTTCCGACTAGCCCAAATTGACCTGCAAGAGGACCTTCCAAACCCTTTTCTAAGTAAAATTCTCTTGCCCATCAAATAGGCTTGGCCAATTTTTGTAAGCCTACTTTTTTCTTGACATTTATCATACAGAGAAATCGTGAAAAATCGTTGGTAGGGCCGCGTCCTGTTTAGGGCCTATTTTGCGAGGCTTCTACTTTTGTTTTAGTTTACTGTATAAAAGTTTCCGAGGAAATGACCAGGTCAACTTCTTCTTAAAATCTCTTTCAAAAAATTATCCAAGCATTTTTAAAAGTAATTTTTTAGTTTCAGAAGTAGCTTTCGACTTTTTAAAAATCTCGACAAATCGAGCCCTTCATCTTTATATACATATATATTTTGCATGTATGCATCTCCAGGTTTATTTTCTCATTGCACAAATTTACCTACCCAATTAATTGCAGAAAGCACATCTTCCAGGAAAAAAGAAAAAATACAAACGTGAGAGTTTAGTCGGTATTGTTTGAATACAGAAGAGGAAGGTGTCATATTCAATGCTTTTGGGACCATGTACTGTAAAAAATGGACCACCGTTAGATTAATTGTATCAAACGTGAATATAACCCGCCGTGAGATTCACGTACTAAGAGCACGTGCATAAAAACGTAATCTATTTGTGTATTTAAATATTTTGTGTATAACAACATTGTACAAAAGAATATTTCACTGTTTATGATGTTATACAAGGTTTAGCTTTGAAGTTTGGGTTTCAAAACTATTGAGAAAGTCACTAAATATGTGGAAGGGATGTCAAGAATGAATCTATAACTGCAAACGTTGTTGCCCGTCCCCTCGAACTTCATAACTATCAATACAAAGGATAACGTAATCTTAGAAGTAGCTTTTGATTTTTTTAAAAGTCCTGCCAAATGGGACTTTAATCGAGTGAGCATTGAACCACTATTGTAACATTTTTCTCTCTAACGTGTAACTTTTCTCTCTCTTTTTGAATTTGAAAACTCGTAATACTTATGTCTTTCACTTTTTTCTCATATTTGATATCGGTGATGATAGGGCGTTTGAGTGAATCTAGTCCACAAGACACCTATATTATAGTATGGTCTTTTGAGAAAATGAAAAGCTGTTGGACACATAATTCCACTGTAGTCCGTAGTTATCAATTATGGAAAAATCCACCAAACTGTGTATCATATGTTTGATACTTGGTTGCTAGTAATGAAGTTTACTGTAGTTTTCTGCCGTTAAAATATTAACTAGAAAAATAACATCCTGTTTATACTAGTACAAATTATGTGATAGACGAATATAAACTTGTCTAGCATGAGTGTGCACAATCTCGTGACAATCGATTCTCATACAATAAAAAGTGGTATTTGAAAAACACTTCTTGAAATCATTTCGAAAATGATACTTCAATTACATCTGGGCAACCCTCATCACATATCATTCCCTTATAAATTTACCGTTATAAGTGGTTAAGTAACCATCCATTATTCAAGAGACATTTTTCTTATTTTCCTTGCAACAACTTAATAATAATGGAAACCTGAGTTTCATATCAAACATTTCTATAAGCATGGCTATATATTAATAGGTCGGAATCATGCTCAATAGAATTTAAAAAGTTTATAAAATCAAAAAATCGGATATTTATAAAATCTTCAATAGCAATTCTTGAACATTGTCAGTGTCGGACTTAAAGATTTTTATATATTTTTTTTGCTTTTCTGTTATAGAATATGTAAATTGGGGTTAATTTGGTTTGGAAATGTGCTATATTAACTTGTAACTTAATTAAAAGTGACTTTTTCTTTTAATGCGTTTGGATTCAATTAGATTAATTTTCCTCAGAGAATCATATAACATGGTTGAAAATATTCACGATAATATATATTGAGTGAAGTGACAATGTCAGATTTTCAATCTTAAATTCATATAGAACAAAGACTCTGTTGTTTATTGTTATACGATATATTTGATGAACTCTTCATTTAATTGTGCTACGAAAACCAACTCAAGTCTTATCTTTTCAAGAAATTAGTAAAAATGATGTTGATTAGCATAACAAACAATCTATAAATTTTAAAACATTAATTGCTTTAAATAACAAAGTCAGGGCACGACCATATTCCTCGTCTTCAACCAAGGAAAAATAGCGACCTACTCTTTTGTGTAGCGTATTTGTGTCCAAATAATTCATTTGCTATTTTTGACAAAAACAAAGAAATTCGACTATGGAAGTATTATTCAGTAGAATTTGACCTAACAAATATCTCAAAACTTGATGATCAATTAGGTGTGTGTTCTTAACATGCAAACTCACAAAGATTTTGGAGGATTGCGGGGCTTTGGTTAACTTACACAGAAATTGGCTGCGAAAAATAAACATGAAATGTATTTATTAGTCTACAAGCTTGTGACATTGACCTTAATTTTATTCGTGACTACTGCTATAGTCGAGAGAGCACTTTTTTTATATAACTTATATAAAAAAAATTATGCGCGATCAAATTGAAGATCCGTTGTTGAATGATAGTTTGATTGCATTATATTGAGAAATATGCATTTGACAATATTAAAAATGATATAATTATGGAACATTATTAAAATATGAGAATGCGTAGATGACAACTTTCATAAGATATCGAATGTTTAATTTCTTCAAAAAAAAATTGCAAGTTTGATTGTACCCTAAATTCAAAATGTCTACTTTTGCCACTAAACATTGTAACACATTTTCACAAAATCTTTAGTTAAGATTACTCTTTAAATGGAGTATGTTTCAAGAAATTATCATGCAAAGTTAACCCCAATTCTAGGAGAAAACAACTAAAAATTAATTATCATTTCAATTTGCAAATAATGAATGTGTGCAATGCGTGTGGATATGGTTGAATTAGGTTTCATTTGGCTTTTTAAAAGTCAAAATCTGCTTTTGAGACTAAAACTTTGTTTTTGATAATTTATTGGATGTTCTTTGTCTTGTTAGAAGAGATTTTAGAGAAAGTTCAACTAGGGTAGCTTCTTTAAAAATTATTTTCAAGAATATAGAAGTAAAGGTAGAAGTCATGTCAAATAGGCTTAGTGGGCGACAATCCATTATTGCAGGTGTCTCAAAGGGATTTATAGTAAAATAAATGCTATATATCTTGTGGTAGTTATATAGTATTATTGCAAAAACCAAACTAGACATGCATGGGTGGGTATTTTTCCTCCACACACACACAAAAAAAAAATGTCTTGTTAAGGTAGCATAGGGTCCATGTGATAAGAGTGTCCGTTTTTCAATTTGTTCTTACTTAATTGATTTGATTTCGATAGTGAAATGAAAGTGTTGGAGGATATGATGTAACTTGTGTTTTCAATTTTCTGCTTACCGAATGCAAATAATTATATAAACTATATTGAATTCTAGGGATTGAATGACGCACGATGTATCTGATGGGATTTTTGAGAAGATTTATTGTCTCCCATATTAAAGATTGATGTTTAAGGTTAATGGGATCAAATACTATGTAAATTATTGGGTGTAATATTTGTTAGAGAATTGGCTCAATGAAAAGCTGCGAGAGTAGATCTGCCCTCTGATGAGATTTTTGAGAAGATTTAATGTCTCCCATGCTAAAGATTAAAGTTTAAGGTTATTGGTATCAAATAGGCTAAACAGCACAATACCCTCTTACATATTAGTCAAATTGTTAAAAACTTCGTACCTTTTGTAAATACCACAAAACGTCCACATTTGAAACGTTTAGTGGGAAACATCCATTTACCGTCAATTTTCTCAATAAAATATTATGAAATTATAAATATATCATTCCAATTAAATAAATCAAAAGGAAAAGAAGAAGAAAAAATTTAAAAACTAATTACAACCACTTTCCCAAAATTTTCAAAAAATTACAAATAAATCCCAAATGATTAATTTAAAAATCAAAACTAAAAAAAAATAAAATCACTTCCTCTTCCCCTTTCTCTCCCACCACCACGTACACCACCACCGTCATTGCCATCGCCTCCATCGCCTAACCACCCAACCCACCATTCACTCACTGCGTACCACCACCACTCCCACTCCCCAACTCACGTGTACAAAAGTAAAAAAGCGATTACCAAGAACAAAAATTGCCCAAAAAATTGTTCCCTGGGCAAACCAATGCACCAGCCAAAAAATCAAGAGCCACGGCAATTTTCCGGCTGACTAAAAATGGCTTCATGAATGTAAGCCAAGGTATCATATAATTCACATTCAGTTGTTAAAAGATAGAGATAATGCTTTCTAAATGAGATTGGTGGCGCCATTATAGAGCAAATGAGAGGATAAATCATTTGCGTATGAAGGGAAATGAGGGGAGAGAGTTTTGCTATGGAACTGTCGTGAGCCGAAGAAAATTTTTTGCGTGGCACAGCATGGGATTGCCTTAGTTGAGTCATCTGATCTAGTGAAGAATAAACATGGGTTTACTTAATCTCCCTCAATTCAAAAACAAGCAGAATCTTATGTAAAACCATAAATCAAACAGAATCTCNAGCATGGGATTGCCTTAGTTGAGTCATCTGATCTAGTGAAGAATAAACATGGGTTTACTTAATCTCCCTCAATTCAAAAACAAGCAGAATCTTATGTAAAACCATAAATCAAACAGAATCTCCTTCAATTCAAAATCAATTGGACCAATTTTTGTCTCCATAAAATCATGGGTTTACATGAATGGTGAATTAAAAATAGGGCACGCACATTTGTGGCCCACAACAATAAGTTGCGGAAAAAAAAAAA
>CAIGRP010007020.1:0-11521 GCA_903798385.1 Fraxinus cuspidata
ATCAAATATATTAATTCTATCATAATTTCTATCTAAACACATTGTAGATCCTTGGTGGGAATTGAATATTGTTTAATTTCAGCTGTGCATGATTGATTCAATTCCCAACAGTAGCATCGTGGAGTTAAAATCGTAGAGAAGGCCATTGTTGTTGCCAAGTCATTGATAGAGTTTCAAAGAAGTACAAACACAAGCTAAAACTTTGAAACCCATCAAAGAGAAATTTAGCAAAAGAAGGAGAGACGTAAGGAAGGATAGGAAGTGGAAAGGTAAATGCAATTCCTATGTCTTTGTTTGGATCAGTTTGCATTTAGATAAGGGATCTTAGTGGATGATTCCTACCATTTCCATGGGGATGGAAGCAAGACAACTTTCTGCGATGCAGTTAGCCAAAGGCTAGAAGAAGGGTAAACTGAAGTTTATTGCTCAGTTGTCAGTTGCGGTAGAAGTCACAGTTGATGATGTACTTTTGTCGGTTGCAATTAAAAGAGAGGAAAATAAGGATGTGATGCCCATGGAGTTACCAAGGAAATTACCGCCTATGAGGAAAGTTGATCATCGCATCGAGTTAGAAGTTGGTGTTGAACCTCCAGCCATGGCTTCTTATCGTATGGCACCCCAGAGTAAGAAGAGCTCCGAAAACAACTAATGAAACTTGTTGAAATGGGAAGGTTAAACCTTTTAAAGCTCCCCCTGGTGTACTGGTGTTGTTCTAACATAAATCAAACGGATCGTTGCAGATGTACGTGGATTACATGGGAGTAAACAATGTAACGATGAAAAACAAGTACCCCATTCTTTTTAGTGCGGATTTATTTGATTGGTTTAGTAGTGCAAAATTTTACACGAATGTTAATTTAAAAAAGGATTATTACCAAG
This sequence comes from Fraxinus cuspidata, assembly GCA_903798385.1. Lineage (NCBI taxonomy): Eukaryota > Viridiplantae > Streptophyta > Magnoliopsida > Lamiales > Oleaceae > Fraxinus > Fraxinus cuspidata. The sequence goes on from CAIGRP010007020.1 coordinate 880, forward strand.
TCGGAATAGCGGAGGGAGATGAGCAGAAGATTACATACATAACTTGATATGGTGCATATGAATGGCTTGTCATGCCCTTCGGTTTGACAAATGCCCTGACCACATCTTGCACCTTGACGAACGAGATATTTTATCCTTATTTGGATAAGTTTGTGGTGGTATACCTTGACGACATTGTTATATATAGCAACACGTTGGATGAATATGTTGAACACTTGAAAATCATCATCCCAAGTATTGCGAGAAAATGATTTGTTCATCAGAAAGGAGAAATACTTGTTTGCAAAATAAGAGGTGAACTTTTTGGGACATGTTATCGGGCAAGGTTTGCTGTGCATGGATGAATCCGAAGTGAAAGCAACCAATGAGTGGGAACCACCCAGTAAAGTAATTGAGTTTCGATATTTTTCTCGGAATGGTGAATTATTATTGATGTTTCATTCAGGGTTTGACGAACTTGTTCAAGAAAAGTCATGTGTGGGATTGGTTGATGAAATGTCAAAGAGCCTTTGATGATATGGTAGGCCGGTGTTTGTTTACCAGATTTTAACAAAAGTTTTGAAATCCAAACGGATGCTCGGACTTAGCTGTTAGGTGTGCTTATGCAAGAAAGCCACCCAATTGCCTTTGAGAGCCATAAGTTGAATGATACGGAGCAATGATACATAGTGCGGGAGAAAGAAATGACGCCATTGTGCATTGCTTACAGGTATGGCATCATTATCTTTCGGGTTCCCATTTTATGATTAAAATGGATATGGCAACAAACTACTTTCAATCCCAAAAAAAGCTAAGTCCAAAGCAAGCTCGATGGTAGGACATTTTGGCAGATTTTGATTTTATGTTGAATTACAAATCGGGAAAAGCCAACATTGCTAGTACACTTAGCTAGAAGGTGGAACTTGTTGCAATTAGTTAAGCCATGAGAACATTGGTAGAGTCAACTAAATAAAGGTTGGCACATGACCCGATGGAAAGGAAATTGATGCAAGCTGCCTAATAGGGCAAGACTCGATGATTTTGGATTGAGAACGGGTTGTTATACACCATTGGGCAATGGGTATTTGTGCCCAAGAGGAATAATTTGAGGCATGTCATAATTCGGGAATGTCGTGATCCAAGTAGTATGGCCATCCGAGGATAGATCGGACAATAGCTTTAATTGGATAGGCATATTATTGGCCACAAATACGGGATCAAGTGGAGACGTATGTTAGAACATGTCTTGTGTGCCAGCAAGATAAAGTGGAAAATAGGTCATCGGTGGAACTTCTTGATCCTCTTCGTATTTCGAAACTACCAGAGGATGTGGTTACCATGGATTTCATTAGTGCTTTACCAAAATTCGATGTGTTTCGATCAATAATTGTCATTGTTGATTAGTTTCAAAGTATACCACTTTCATTTCGACCCCTAAGGATTGTACCTTGGAGGAGACAATGAGTTTGTTCTTGAAAATGTTGTGAAGTATTGGGGTTTGCCAAAAATTTTTGTAAGTGATTGGTATCCCCATTTTATGGAAAAGTTGTGGATGGAGTTGTTCAATCTCTTTGGATTGGATTTTCACTTTTCTAGCAATTTTTACTCATAGAATGATGGCACGTGGAAGGGTGAATGATTTATTGGAGTGTTACCTCCAACATTTTGTTAGTGCCAACTAGCGAGATTGGACGAAGTTGATGGATATAGCCCAATTTTCCTAAAAGTTATAAGAAAGTGAATCAATGGAACATAGTCCATTTGAACTTGAAATGGGGCAACAACACACTCTGCCCCACACTTTGCCTATGGGTGTTGACTCAGGCCGAAGTCCCGGAGCAACAAAGATGGCTAAGTCATGGAAAAATCATGGGGACTTAGCTAAATCTTGCTTGGAATAAGCCCCGGAAGCATATGAAGGAAGAAATGGACCGACATGAAATGATGACCTTCGGAATTCAATATTGGAGATCAAGTACTTGTGAAAGTGTTGCCACAACAATTCAAAGATTACAACAAAAATTTTAAAGGCTTGGTTCGAAAGTATGAGAAATTGTTTCCCATTGTATCTAAGGTTGGAAGAGTTTCCTATCGGGTATATCTCCCAAGCACCTTGAAGATCCACCCTATTTTCTATGTGAGTATGTTGAAGCCATATAGGCTCGATTTGGAAGATCCGAGGAGAAAAGATTCACAAAGGACGCCTCCCATCATTACAAAATATATTTTGAGAAAGATGTTGAATCTATTTTGGCGGATCGAGTGGTGAGACGAGGGTGTTCCACCTTGCATCCAACAATTAATCAAGTGGAAAGGGTTGCTTGAGTTCAAAGCAACTTGTGAGAATGAGGGAGACTTGACAGTTTGAGTCCTAGCTTCAAAACTACACAGCGACGAAGGGGTTGCTAGATTCATTTGGGAGTGACTTACGTCCCTCCTTGTCACGACTGATCCATCCAAGTTGCGGTTGGGAAAATTAGCACAGACGAGGCGCTTCGATAGGACGAAACTACCTATGACTGGGGATGTGGGCATGAAAAACGCAGGCAAACTGTGTAGGCATGTAAATCATTTTTCTATGTCAAAAATCACTATTCTGAGGTTGATAAAAACCGTGGACTGTATCCAGTTGTTTTGGGCGCAAGTGGGTGCCAACATGTGAAACTTACATGAAAAATCAACTTGACTACAACAAGCTTGAAGGAAGAAGCAAAGTTCAATTTAAATATTGTGAAAGGGACATCTCAATTCGCATAAGAGTTGTAAAGCCTTGCAATTGCAAGGAAGTAAATTTCAATTTAGCTTCCACTTTGCACAAGAAGTCTTGCAACTTGTATAAAGGTGAATTACAACTTGCAACCAATTTATAGCCATTAGATCCAATTAAATATTGGCAATTGATTTCAACTTGTCTTGCAAGACATTATTTATAAAAAGATATGTTGCTCATTTGTAAATCCAATGGAGTGACGTGAGATATATCTAGAGATTGTAAAGTTTTTCCTTCCATTAAACAAGGAGATTCTGCCAAGCTTCTGTGTTTGTTTCTTTCCATATAATTTCTTACCTTATATCCTCTACTCAAAGTTGCCATATAATTTAACCCCAAATGTTAAATTTTCATGGGTATTGAGAATGCTGACTTAATGTTTTCTCATGGGGACAAAAATTGTGAAACGTTAAAGTTGCACGGTTCTAGTGAAACGTTAAGTTGCACGGTTCTAGTTAGTTCAGGTGTAACAAAACTAAATCCGTGACAACAAGTAATTCTTGACCACCCAACTAAATGTGGTTATTGAAGTTTGCTGCTTAAGTTAGACAATATTTATTGTTCGTAAGAAACAAAAATATAAACCGGACTGTATCTTAGAAACGCCTACAATTTTCATACATTTACATCTTGCCGTCTTAGCCTTGTCCAGGTGCATATATAGTGGTGGTTGACGAGACTCATTGTGGTTCTTCAAAGACTATCAAAGTCATACCAGGTTAGAGTAGCCTACATGTCCCTAGAAATATGAGTTTACCATGTTGAAAGTAGTACCCGATCTCGTGATTCCGTAAGTGTATAGATTGTGCCAAGTAATAATGTTAATTTAGTTCGAGTATCGTCTCAAAGAGACTACTATTTACAATCAGTTTACATCTTAACCTAGTTTTAATTATAAGTTCTTCAATTTTGTGTTGTAGCTAAAGTTGCCCTAAATTAATCTAAAGTAACCTACTTACAAAAGTTTTGAGAAGATTTATGAGATTAAAATGTTAGGAATTTTAATTTTAGCTAGGTTATTTATCATTAATCTTATTTCAATTCATTCAGTCCCTTTTCAAATGTGTCAATAATCAAATTAGCCGATTATAGTTAGTGATCTCTCTAAAGTAAAACTAACATTTTTCATAAGCTTGAATTTACTATATCTTTATATAATTCACCACATAAATATCTTAACGAACATGAATTTTTTCAAGATTGCATAGTTTATAATTATCTCTCATACTTTTATATTACATATATCATTTATTGCATGAACTAGATTAATGCAACACCTATCGATCTCAATAGTATCCCTAAATCAATCAATTGATGCACTGGCAATTGAAACCAGTTAAAAAATGCAATAAGTAATTAACACGTACTCAAGTTGCATGAAGTCTTTGAAGTTAAATAAATATTAAAAATATAAGTTAATCGTTCATTCGAACAAATTTATCTAGCCGCTCATAATTATCATATTAAACAAATAAATAGTTAAAGATATCACCGGATTCAATTATAATGAAAAAGACGAAGCACGTCAATCTATTGTTGTTCTTCGCCACACAAATCCCAACAATGGTTCTTTGTCACGTTTCTTTTTTATTATAGTTCTTCCGATAATTTGATGATGTTCAATTAATTTTCAAAATTTCTGCACAATGATCAATAATTTTACTTTCAAAATATAGAATTTTTCTTCTCAATTCTCTGCCTTAATTTTGCCTATTCTCTCTTTCTTTTCTCCCCTCAAACAGCCGCGAGTTCGCTCTTTATGTATACCCACAGAATTTTATTATCTCCAATTCTTCGCAGCAAGATTTCTAGTATCCTTCAACTTCTTGCTTTTGTGACCACAAAATGCTGGAATCTCACCAAAAGCCACAAATCTTTCATAAAGTGTAACTTAGTCCTTAGATCCATTTTCTTGTGCAGCTCAAGTCTCCTTTATTTCAAGATAAGTCCTTCAACTTCTGTATTGTAGACTTTGATCCCCAAATTGTGGAATTTATCCAAATTTCAACTTTTTGATCAGCCGTTGTTTCAATATTGGGTTTCATTACCCAAAAAGACATTATTAAGCATCAAACACATAATATTACTCCCAAATGTCACTTTTGGTGGCTTAGATAAGTGTTTACACTTACCACTGTCCAACTCATGGTTAAGAGTATCCGAGTAGGCATTTCGCATCTGCCTGCCTCCCTACATCTCTTCAACTTTTTTCTTTTTCCTTCATAAAGAAACTAATAATAATTAAACAAAAACTACCCTAGAGAATTCTTGTTTAGCTCCTTATTTGACAAGGTGATTGAAATCATCGAAACATGGAGAGTCTGCTCCACACTGTATTAGACATTAAAATCGTATTTTGGTTCCGAGATAATGTAAGAATGAAGTCCACAACTAAACAAATAAAATTGAAAAATAACAAATACGACTTTCAAATACCCCTGCACAACCTATCCTGAGAACTGAAATTGCATACCATTCGAAAAACACCCACGCAAACCTATTAGAAATAAAGCAACTATAATTCTCTAAGCATGATCATAAACTTTCATTTTCCTCAAGAACCATTGAAAAGACACGTATGGAAGACCTTCACTTTCAATTAAAGCAACTATGCTCATGTTTTTGTTTGCCTCTCAATTGTTCTTTCTAGATATGCTAGGGAAAGGGGCTTACAGAAACTTAAGAGTATAGTCAGCTCAGTAAAAATAATGTGTTGACTAAAAATATCTCTAAAGGAAACTATTACGCCTCACCAACAAGGTTCAAGTTATTGTTCACGTGGCATCCACATGGAACCCTGTCAAAAGCTGAGTCAAGAGTAGTCCACATCATCAAGAGATAAAGTAACCGAAGCCCATGAACGAAGTGCAATATAACAAATATGAAGTTGATCAATGAGAGAAGGCACAATGATCAAAGCCCACATACAATAGATGAAATCTTCCATCTGAAGCCCTTTCACCGAAGCTTCCCAGCTTCTAAAGGCTTCAGATCAAAGATTGTTCCCAAGAAGATCCTTTATGCAAGGATCTGATGAAGTGATTGATGTGATAGCCCGTGGCCTAAATAAGTCAAATCTTGTCAGTCTATTGACCAAAAGAGTTGACACAGACTATAGGGTGGCTCCTCTTTCCTAGAGACTCAAGTGCAACCTAAGACAAGTGGATTATGGGACGTCTACGATGGGATGTCCTAGTTGTAACATTATAAATACCATCTCTTATATCATTTTAAACCTAATACAATTCCAAATACTAAAAGCATTATAAATACCATCTCTTATATCATTTTAAACCTAATGCAATTCCAAATACTAAAAGCGTCAACTCTCTCTCTAGTTTTTCACATATATAATATTACTTACTTGAGCATTGAAGGTTGCTCTAAAAATATTTTATCTTGTTATCGTGTTGATTCAACCCCGAAGGTCGAACACTTTGTTGGCTCATGTCCTAAAGAGTGGCTCCTTTTACACATGGATTGGTTTCTACTTACGTAGATGAGAATAGGGTTCGGGTTTCTGTTGGCTCATTTTTGGTAGTCAATATATTGGTGTCGTATGTGGAAAACCATAATTTAACCATGAAATCTAGTAGAAAAAGCAAGTTTAAGAGTTGTGTGGGCCTCCCCCTTCCAAGGAAATGATTTGTTCTTGTGAAAAAAATTATTGGTTTCACTGTTTAGCCTTTTGGAAATAGAGCACTTTGGGATTGAAGATATTTTGATGAAATCAGTTTTTGAAGAAACGACATATAAATGACTTCTGAAAACGAAGATAGAGCCGTAGAAGAACAAGGGAAAACTTTGAAGAAAGATGGCACTCCCATGCTACCCCAGTAGCTTGTTACCATCCTCCGAACCATAATAGACAATGTGGGATGAGGGTAACTACCCAGCTCACTAGAGGGATGGGACTATGGCTACTAAAATGAGGAATATCACTCAGCAGAACATTTCCATGTAGGAACTACTTCGGCAGATGCATGACGAAAGGGAAAAACTAGTTCATCTTTACGCACTAAAGGAGGCTATTATGTACCTCAAGGAGGACTAGTTCTCCATTTCGTACCCCAAGAGGGGTATTATCACTAGGAGGTGAGTTCCAGCCAAAGAGTGGACTACCAACGATATGCCAGGAAAGATGCTCCCTAAGAAAGGGAAGTGGAAGTTGACACCTCCTCGAATTATGCCTCTCGTCAACCTATTGAGGTCCCATTCAACATGTAGGATAACTTCCCTCCCAAATAAAAACCAAAGAACATACTTCAGAGGTCATCAAGTGTCTTTGATAGGCTCAACCATGGGGACCTAAAAATAGGCTAGTCAGGCATTCTCCGACTCCAAGGAATAGAACTTAAAAACCACCTCTATTTACAAGACACTATGAGAACGTACAAGATCATGTTCCGCACAACCCTCTACCTAGAAATAGGCATTAGAGACGGGAGGAGCAAGCAAAAAATCAAGTAGGACCATCTCAACCACCTTTCAAGTATCAAGCTAAGGAGGATGTGGATTCAGATGGAATTCAAAAGTCCTACGACCTAGAAGATGACAACGACAATCTGCCCTTCCTGCAAGGTCTGAGAAATGCCCCAGTCCCAGACCATTTTGTATCACCGAAGCTCTAGTGCAATGGAAAAGGCGACCCGATTAAGCACCTTGAGAGTTACAGAAGAGCTTGAGAGGTTTCTCCCTTACCGTAAAATGTAGAGCTTCCCACTTAACTTTAAATGGAGCAATACAAATCTGGTATAGTAAGTTGGAAAAAAAAGAGTATTAGAAGCTAGCCAGATGTTGGCTTTCTTGAAGTGCTTTACAACTAGTAAAGAGTGCGATGGCCCTATGCAGTGCCTCCAAGACATGATGCAGCAACTAGGGAAGTCATTGAAAAGTTTCTTGTCCCATTTTATAAATGAGATGACCTATTGCGTGCTAGTCACTGATAAGACCTTAAGAACATGCTTGATATAATTTCATCTTTTAAAGAGATGTATAGAACAAAGATCCCTCCAATTGTGATGCTTTGTTGGAAATGATGAGACGTGAGATCATCAATGAAGAATTAACACCGTAGTAGAGCCAATAGGAGACTTCCACCCCATCAAAGGCAATGGGGGAGAGGATCTACCTCCCATCTTATGGACCATCAGGTTGACCATTCAACTGCACTTAACTCAGATCAACCATTAACTGCTACTACTATAAATGTCGTAGCTACATTGGCTTATGACGAAGTTAAACCCAACTCCAATGTGCCATAGCAGAGATCAAGACAGTGGACCCCTCAAAAGGAAAAAAGGTCGAGGACGAAGTGTCGAACTTAGAAATAGTTACGAAGCATCCTTCTACTGCTCTTATCATCACTCCTACAGTCATAACATGGTTGATTGCAAGGACAATCAATGAAACCATGAACGACCATAAAGGAATGCATCCCCACCTAGGAAGGCTCAACAGCTTAGGAGAGAGGAGGCGAGATGATCCCATCGAGATGACGCCTCTCATAGGTGAGACAGTGATGGGAAAAAGGCCCGGAGATGATCAAAGGTAAAGAAGGAACCCCTCGGCTAATACAACCCATGAACCTACATTAGCGATAGACACAATTTTTGGAGTTCTCTATGTTGGAGAAGAGACTAGGAATGCCTAAAGGAATTATGGAATGGAAGACAGTGACCTCCAATGGTAAATTTAATAATCAACAACAGCCGACCCCAAGCAGGAAGTGAAGTACAGCCCATTACTTTTACCTAATATGATGCACCCCACTACGATGCCCTAGTGTTAAGAGTCGTTTTAGTACAAAATGGTCTTAAAAGAATGCTAGTGGATAATGGAAACTCAGTCTATATCATTATTGGATCTACCTCGGAGAAAATGGCAGTAGACCACGAACTGACCCCCATGAACTCCCTCTGTATGGTTTTACTAGTGACAGCGTCACCCCGAGATGGAAAATCACTCTGATAGTAGAAATGGGAACTGCGCCTTAAATTGCGTGCCATTTCATAGAATTCTTGGTAGCGGACAACAAATCTACTTATCCATAGAGTGCTTGGAAGACTTACTTTGAAGGAATTGTGGGCTGTTATCTCCATTCACCACTTATGTATGAAACTCCCAACTGAAAATGGCATCGCAACAATTAGAGGTGATCAGATAGGGTAAGGGAGCTGTATCTAAACTCCTTATGAAAGGTAGAACCTCGAGACATCAATGTAATTTTGGTGGACATCGAGATGGATAAAGTCGAGGATGTTAAAATTTTGGATGCCTCTAAAGAAGAGGCTATGTTTTGAATGATTGACATCCCTAAAGAAGGGGCTAGGTTCGACGAATTGGATCCTTTCATAACTAAATGTGAACCACGAACAGCTCTAGTGGAAGAAATGGAGAGCTTCCCAGTGGATCTTCAAGACCCCACCAAGGCTTTATAGGCAAGGAAAGACTTATCACTGGAAGCCAAAGAGAAGATAAAGTGTTTCTTCTGCAAGAACATAGATGTCTTTGCTTGGAGGCATGAGGAAATAGAGGGCATTAACCTAAGGTTCGGTTGTCAATACCTGAAATTTGAACCTAAAGTTGCCTCGCACAAACAAAAAAGGAGAGACCTCAACTCAAAAAGGTATGAGGCCTTAAAAAACGATGTGCAAAAGCTGATAAGTAATAGCATTATCAGGGAGGCCACTTATTCAAAGTGGATATCCAACCCAGTCTTGGTCAAGAAGGATACTAGCAAGTGGAGAGTATGCATTGACTTCTTTAACCTCATCCAAGCTTGCCCAAAGATATCTTCCATCTTCCAAGAATAGACCAATTAGTGGATTCCATTGCAGGAAATGAGCTATTAAGCTTTATGGATGCCTACTTAGGCTATAACCAAATTCCCAAATACCTAGTTGATGAAGAGCAAACCTCATTTATCACTGATAGAGATCTTTACTACTACAAAGTGGTGTCCTTTAGGATGAAAAACATCAAGGTTATTTACCAGAGGCTAGTCAACAAGATGTTTGCCGACCTCATTGGAAAAATTATAAATGTCTACATAGATGACATGTTCATGAAGAGGTTGAAAACAAAAGACCGTGTGAATCATCTAGATGAAACTTTCCAAATTTTGATGAGGTACAGGATGAGGTCGAACCCCCTTAAATGCGCATTTGGTGTCTACTCTAGAAAATTCTTGGGCTACATCGTCAACTAGAGAGACATCGAGGCTAACCCCAAAAAGATAAAACATTGATCGAAATGAGGTCCCCTTAAAAGCTCGAAAGAGGTGCAAAGCTTAATTGGACATGTAGTAGCCCTTAACCGCTTTGTCTCTAAGGCCACAGACAAGTGCCTCCATTTCTTTAAAATTCTTAAGGGAAGAAAGAAATTCCAATAGACAGAGAAATTCGAAGAGGCCTTCCAAGGGTTGAAAAAGATCCTAGGACATGCCCCCTTTCAAAGCCTAAAGCTGATGAGTTACTACAACTCTATATAGTCGTATCTAATGAAACCATAAGCTCAATTGTCATAAGAGAAGAAGGCACCCACCAGCTATCTATCTATTTTGTAAGTAAGGTACTTTTAACTACAGAGACCCACTATCCTAACATGGTAAAGTTAGCTGTCCTTGGTGACCGCTTTTAGAAAGTTAAGGCCATAGTTTGAGGCTCATAGCATACATGTGCTAACCAACTTCCTACTCAAACAAGTTCTTCAAAAGCCTGTTATCTTGGAAATATTAAAGAAGTGGGCAGCAGAGCTTAGTGAGTTTGACATTGTCCCGAGGAAATAATTGCTATCAACGGTCAAGACTTTATAGATTTTGTAAGTATTATGCCCTAGGTCAAATCAACTTTGGATATAAACACTATATATATATATATATATATATATATA
>CAIGRP010007025.1:0-11757 GCA_903798385.1 Fraxinus cuspidata
GGATTTTATTATTTAGTTTATTAGAATATTATTTCAGTTAAATAATAGATATCACCATAAATATGCATCGATAATATATGTATTAAAAGTGTTTATGCTCCAAAGTTGATTGGACCTAGGGCATAACACTTACAAACTCCCGCATGCATTAGATTCAAACACTTATGTATCTTATATCATAAGAGCATATTAATGGTTCTATTACAGTGCCACCGCATTTGTGTTTTATCAATTTACAGAAAAACCAGATATAAATACGAAATGGAGAGTCCACTTAAATATCAAATTATTTGCACAGTTGGAGATAAATTAAGAAAATGCATGTAGTTCAATTTAAACGTATATAGAATAATTGAGAAATTTGAGCAAACTAATAACGATGTTCTGTTGCATTAATTAGAAATAATTTATAATCCCATGTAAACACACAGTAATTGAAGAGAGCCAAGCAAATCAACAACCATGTTATCAAAGTGAAAATAAAAAAAAAATTTGCGGCTTTAATTCAGTAATTGACTATCCAGCATTTATCAAGTCAGAAACAATAAATTAACTCCAAGCCCGACTAATAAAGATCGAAAAAAATTGTAAAGAAAAAAGGGTAAAAATCGCAAATCAGCTAGTAGTGAGTTATTATGCAAAAAATACAAAATTACCGGATTACCTTCAATAATGTTCAAAGAGTTGAAGGCCGATTGAGTTTGGAGAAACATGAAAATTGATTTTATCGAAAGATTGAGCCGCTGAATTTTTTCTATGGCTTGCATCTGTTAATTTGCATATGGGGAATGAAATTATATAGTATTGATAAAATTAATTAATTGTATGAAAAGCCCAGAAACCACGAGGTTAAACCCAAACACAAAAAACAAAATGTGCATAAAAATTAAAGATTGAAAATAAAGATATGTTTAGACCGTAGCCCCATAGGTTCGGTGACCGTTTAACACCTAGTCCCCGGTTAGCATCCATATAAAATGGATATTGCTCAATTGCACTATATTGCCCCAAAAACGGAAATGAAGGTTACAAAGTTTATTCAGTACACATAAAAAGTACAAGAACTTATCTCTTCAAAAGAAAACAGCACATCTACGAAAGAATCACACGAAATCACAAAACGAGCACTCTGAATATTACAACATAAGAAACCTTAGTTCTTACAAATTTTACTCATAAAATACAAGAATCTAGTAATAAACTAACATATCTCAATCTCGAATGAGATGTTCAAGAGAGAAGAAAATTTCAAATCAAATCCCTAGTCATTCGAGAGTAAAATGGTTTAGGATAGCAGTCAGAGGGAAGTTTAAAATGGTTTGCTAAGGGCAAAGTTACAGGTTTACAATCAAACATTCCAAATTTTTTTCAGGATTTTACTCACAGTCATGTTGATTAAAAAACAATTTTTCACAATTTTATCTCTTATTATCTGCATCCCTAGAATTTTCTTAGCAAGGCCAAGATCCTTCATTTCAAACTCAAATTTAAGCCTTTTCTTATTATTAGCGATTTCGGATTTATTAATGCTGGCAAGAAGTATATCATCCAAATAAAGCACCAAGTACACAAATTTTATTCCTCCTTTACCTTTAGAGTAAAGACAAGTATCATAATTGCTTCTTTGAAAACCAATCTTCAAGAAAAAAGTATCAAATCTTTTATACTACTGTCTTAGAGTTTGTTTCAAACTATAAGGAGATTTCTTAATCAAGCAAACAATCTTTTTCAAAATCACCCTTAATGAAATAAACAGGTTGTTTCATATAAATTTGCTCATCTAATTCGCCATATAGAAAAGTAGTTTTAACATTTAATTGATCGTGTTCCCATTTAAATTGAACGACAAGTGCAAGGATGTACCTAATTGTAGTATATTTAACTACAAAGGAGAAAATTTCATTATAGTCTACACTTCCTTTTGTGTAAATCATTTGGCAACACGTCTAGCTTTGTATCTAACATTTTTATTGCCTCATTCCTTTTCCTTTACTTTATAGATTCATTTGGAATCAATTAGTTTGTGATCCTTAGGCCTTTTTTTTTTACCAATTCTCAGGTTTTATGTTTTAGGAGTGAAGATATTTCTTCTTCCATTACAGCAATCCAGTTTTTAAAATCTTTACCTTTAATAGCATCTTCATAGGAGCTTGGCTCATTTTTAGATTCTTTTTGTTAAGTAGACAGTGAAACAAAACCTCCCAATATGCCTTCTCGTTTTATCTCTCGTGAGTTGATACTCGTCAATGAGAAGGATCAGAATGGTCATTAGGATCAATTTCTCAATCAATTTCAGTTTATGTTAAAGGTACATTTTCATCGAGACTAGATTCCTCATCTGTAGGTGTAAGAGTATCTCTCTCTATATATATATAAGGAGTCTCCACTTTAATTTGAACATCTTTCTCAATCAAGTTATTTTCCTTTCCTCCTAGACATGACATAAATGATTCATCAAAATGACATCTCTTCTTATTATTACTCTATACCCTCTTTTAATTTTGACCCATAATCTGTAGACTTTAACATTTTCTCCATATTCCTAGAAAACAAATTTAGGTGATCTAAGTTCTAACTTACCTATGCTTTGATGAGCATATACAGCTCAACCAAATATTTTTAGATAAGAATAATCAACGAGTTTTTGAGACCATACAGATTCAAGAACATTATAATCTAAAGCAATTATAGGACATGAATGTAAGCAATAGTTTTCACAGCTTCACCCCAAAAGAATTAAGTTAAATCAGTGGGATTTAGTTTCCCATTATATGGATCTGATTTGTGGGATCAATTTACTATATTAGTGGGATTGATTTCCTTTGCCTGTATATATATTTGTAATCATCTTTGTTAATAACTCAATGGAGTATTCATCAAATCTCTTTATGGTATAAGAGCTCTCTGTCTTGAACAGAGTTTCATCATTTTGCCTGCCCTAGTGGTATTATCTCCTCTTATCACAGTAATGGAAGACTCCTAGGCTTCTGTTACAACACCAACAGCCTTAGCAACATTGTTTGAGCCATTGATTGTCTCAACACCTGCAAACACTATGGTTGAATGTAACATGTTTACTGCTAATGAAAACATAATATCTTTTAATGTCTATTCTCAAATTCCATTCAAGCTTGTAAAAAAAGATAGAAATTATTCATCATGGAAGTCCCAAATGACCAATCCCCTCTTTAGTTATGGACACCTTAGATTTGCTTATGGAAGTTATCCTTACCCACATCAAATCAAACCAAAATATCTTTTCTGGACTCTTCAAGATCGTCTTGGCTCAATGGAATTCAGGCATTGTTAATAACACCATCAGCCCCATGATAAGCATTTGTACCACCTCTGTAGATGCCTAGAACAAACTGGAAATAAGTTTTGCTAATCATTCCAACACTCGGATGTTTTCTATTATGTCGTCTCTTATGTCAAACAAAAAGGAAGGAAATGCAGTGGTTGCATATACGAGCAGGGTGAAAAACTTGTTGATGATCTAGAACTCATTGGGCACCATCTGAATGTTGCACAAATCTTATCCTATACTTGAATGGAATGGTTGACGAATTTAAATAATTAATATCGATGGTTCGTGCTTGTGAAACACCTATCACCTTCAAAGACCTCTACGATAAATTGCTTGATGAGGAATTAATTCGAAACATGGAGAGGAAAAGGAAGAAAAAGAACAAGTCAGTGTAAAATGGACCAAAAATGTTGTGATCGTCAAGGAGACTATCGTGGTGGCTAAAACAATTTTTGTGGACAGAATTGAAATATTTGTGGACAGAATTCTCAGCCTAACCATATGTAAACCAATCTGCAGAGCCCTTCTTATGTACGAGGAATGAGCTCTTTGAATCTCCAATCACACTCACCTATGCAGAATCCAAATCTTTATCAAAGTAACCAAGGCCAACCTCACAATGTCTGTCAATTGTGTGATAAATCATGACATAGTGCAAAGACTTGTCATTCTCATGGAAACCTTCCTCTTATTGTTCTCGGCCTCAAGCAAATCTTGTCGAAGGAGAATCAAGTCATTCCAATAACAATTGGATCCTTGACTCGAGTGCCACCCATCATATTACTTCTAATCTCTAGAATCTTTCTATGCGCTCTCATTATGTTGAAAATGAGGATGTTTAGTGGGTAATGGTAAGGCATCTCCATCTCTCATGTTGGTTCTTCTTAAATTTTTTCTCCTGCTGCCTCATTTATATTAGATAATATTTTGTGTGCACCCTTATTAAAAAAGAACTTAATATATGTTTCCCAATTCTGCAAACAAAATAATACTTCAATTGGGTTTTTCCTTAACTATTTTCTTGTAAAGAATTTGAATACAGGGTAATCTTTGGTGAAAGGCCAGAGTAGGCACAACTTATATGAGTGGTCATCCTCAGCCTCAACTACGTAGCCATCCATCGTCACTCATTGTGTCTCAATTGTTCCATCTTCTCAACTATGGCATCAACATCTTGGTCACCCTTCCAATTCAAAAGAAGATTCTAACTAGCAATAACATTCCTTCTTCAGATTCCTCAGCAAATAAAGTTTGTGATTTTTATATTTGTAACAAAATTTATAAACTATCTTTTAGAATTTCCTCTATTACTTATAATAACTACTTCAAGCTATTTATTCAGATGTTTGGGGTCATTTCCCAGTGATCTCATTTAAAAAATTTCGATATTATTTTTATTGATTATTTCACAAAGTACACTTGTTATATGCTCCTAAAGTTGAAATCTAATGTTTTAAACTTTTTGAAAAATTTAACAAACAAAACTACTTTCACACTAAAATAAAAGTAACATGTTGGCTTCGTTGAATGTAAATATTACCACATTGTGGAAACTGGTCCTACACTTTTCCATGATGCTCCTATTTCCCTATGTTTTTGGTCCCATGCTTTCCAAAGTGTAATTCATCACTTTAATAAAATGCCTACATCTATAGTCAACTATAATACACCTTATCATAATTTATTTGGTCGTAAACCCAAATACACTTTCCTTCGAGTTTTTGGTTCTCTACTACCCTTGGCTTCACCCATATAACACCCATAAATTCTAACTTCGCGCACAACCATGTGTGTATCTCGATCTTTCCCTTTCTCATCATTCTTTTCCCTATTTTGATCCTCACTCAAATTGTCTCTTTATATCTATACAAGTTGGGTGTAAATAGGTTTATGTGATCAAGGAACCCTAATGGGCCTGTTGCTCACTATAAGGCTTGTCTTGTGGCAAAGAGGGTTTCATCAATACCTATAATTGATTTTATAGAAACTTTTGTCCCAATTTTTAAACCAGTCACAATTTGACTTGTTCTCACTATTGCTATTACTCTTAGTTGGGTTGTGAATCAATTGGACGTTTAATATTACCTTCTTATAAGGAACTTTGTCTGAATGTGTTTTTATGAGGCAACCTCAAGGATTTTTTGACTCTTAGTATCCTTCTCATGTCTATATATTACATAAAGCAATATGTGCTCTTTGTCAAGCTCCTCGGGCAGGTATGATAAACTTCATTCTCTTTTTCTTGCTTATTAACTCTAAGTGTGATACCTCTCTCTCTCTCTCTCTCTCTCTCTCTCTCTTCATGTACACTTCAAGAACTCAAATCATGTACTTGCTTGTGTATGTGGATGAAATTATACCTACCAGCAATCATCCTTCACTCTTCATTCATTAGCTCTTCAACAGGTTCTCTCCCAAGGATCTCAGCAAGCTCAGCTACTTCTTGGTCATTGAAACTACTTGGTCATCCAATGGTTTGTTTTTATCTCAACGGAAGTATATTCTTGATCTCTTAAGAAAACTAATATGCAAGAAGCCAAGGAATTTAGTACCCCATTGTCTACTTCAAAGACGCTCAAAATGGATGGTGGTTCATCTGGACATGATAGAACTGGGTATCGTCTAAGTGCTTGGTTCACTTTAGTATAATTTATACGGCCTGATGTAGCCATGTCATTAACAAGTTGGCTGAATTCATGCATAAATCGGCCTCTACTCTTCTTGCCCTTCATTTCAGCTCAATCTCCTATTGTCCTTTGTTTCAGCTCAATCTCCACTTGCCTTTCACGCTTTTGTTGATGCCGAAGGGTTGGTGATGTTGATACACATTACTCTAGATCTGCCTATGTTGCATTTCTTAGCTCCAATCATATTAGTTGGAGCTCTAAGAAACAATCCAACATAGCCCTCTCCTCAACGGAGGCTAAATACCATGCTATTACTGCTAGTATCGTTGAGGTGAATTGGCCCACCCACTTGCTTCATGAACTTTCTATGTCACTTCCAACTCCTCCAACAATATGCTCTGATAATGTTGGAGCTACTTATGCTCCAATCTCATTTTTCACTTACGTATGAAGCAGATTGCCATTTACTTTCATTTTGTATGTGATCAAGTTTCTCATAAATTACTTCGCATTTCCTAATTCATCGGTCCAAGCTTAGTGTTCTTCCCAAACCCTTACTCTTGTAGAGACATGATAGAACACAAAGTTAGCAGACTTATTATTAGAGAGCTTTATTCTTTCCTTGATTGCAATCCTATTATAAATCTCTCCGTATTTAGTTATTGCAATGTCCCATTGTATATACCGAATTAGTGGACTGAATTCCTTTGCATGCATAAAAAATTTGTAATCAACGCTGTTAATAACACAATGGAATATTCATGAAATCTCTTTAATAAGATTATAATTGGCATTAGATAAATGTCTCTGAATCTCAAAATTAGACGAAATCTCTTTATTGGAAATTGATAATAATCTTATTAGTTGTTCGTGTTTATTTGAAGACTTTTAGAAAATGGTTATATGAACTTGTTGAACTTTTGGTTCAGTGTGCATTCTTTGTATGATGTTTCTTGTCCTACTGCTTTCGTCATCCTCTCCCTTGCTGTATTTTGTGGTTTGGGAGTAGTAGTCGGTGTCGTTTCTGTAAATTTGGGGGCCTGAGATGAACATCATAAATTAGGCCCCAAAATTGTAATATGTGTGCAAAATATGTGTATTATGGTACCAATTGTTAACTTAAAACTTTACTGTAAAATAAAAAAAAGTATTATAGCATTCGTTTGATCCCGATTACTTTCAAAATATATTTTTTCTCTCTTCTTTTCAACCACATACTCTCCATCAATTTACTATTCCAAAATGCATTCTACATCAATTAAATATTATTCACCTTGCAGTTTTAGAAAGAAAAATATTAATCAAATTTAAATAATCCAATTGTTCAACTATTTCTTTCTCAATTGATAACATAGACAATTCATTCGATCTTTTTTGTGAAATAGCTAATCGGAGATAAGTCTTGATAACTTCAATTTGGGAAAACTTCTTTCTGCATATACAAGTGTAACTGGTATGGTTAGCAAAATTTTGTAAGTGATATAAGCATTTGGGAAATAACTATTCAATGTCTTAAAATATTGTAGCTCTTCAATCGCTATCATCGCTTCACTTGGTATACAGTACTTCAAGACCAGTAATTCCACATATAAATCATCTCCATTAATATTTGAACGTCCATTATGTTCCAAATATTTCTCAGAGATTTATACAATATTTCAACAAATTGAGAAAAGTTGCATGCCATAACCTCTCCACAAAAAAATAAAAATTCAAATATCTCTTCATAATGTTTAAATTTTTCAAATTGAGTCTTTAGAGAAAATGGAGCTTGATCAATTATAAAAAGAAGAGGAAAACAATGTTTAGATTCGTTGGATCACAATAGCAATTATCCTTGTTAACACCTATCTCCAATGTTCTCTTTCTATATCGATCACTAATTGCATGCTTTTGTCACTTGTATTTTTTTGTTCGAAACCTGTTTTCCAATTCAATCTAACTAGTCATGCAATGTAAATGCTCCTCATTTCATTCATGACTTTTAATAGATCGTAAAAATTATGTCAATCTTTGTATCTATCATTACCTGGTAGGCCAATTTTAGTCAAAGTTTTTTGTGTTTTAAACAACTTGCAGCAAAAACAAAAGATCTTGTCCATAGATTCTGAATATACTCGCTATACTCTATCATTTGTCAGCCCATTTAGTAGTAATCACTTATATAGTGAATAATCGAAATGTCTATTTGGAAAAAAAAGATGTCATTAACTCTTTTTGGACCTATTTTGTAGCGATCGAGAAAAAAAAATTTATATTTCGTTTTAAAAGAAATTTTCTTGTAGAAATCGAAATTAATTTAAGTTATATTATTTCGTCACTACGACCCTTCCTAAAAATTTAAATTAAAGTTTTGGTTACGATAGTAAAATTTTGCACACTTGTGCATATAATTTTTGTAAGGTAGCAAATTGCTAGTAAACGAAAATTCTTTTATTATTTTATTTTGACGACACTCGCTATTTTAATTGTTGCATACATTCTTAGTGCTTAAATTTTTAAAAAAAAAAATCAGTTAAATCGATTATATTATACCAATGGAGCCCAAATTCATTCCATTTGTTTCTCTACTAAAGTCACTCCACTAAAATTCTGTCTAGCATAGTTCCAAAAAGGAGGAATTGTCCCGATATGCCTCACACCTTGTAAGTATTCAGCTCATGAAGGCAAAACATTATGAGAGGAGCCTGCGCCCAGAGATTAGGCAGATTGTGAGTTCACACGATCTCACTACTTTTCAGGCAGTGGTAAAGAAAGTTCAGATAGTGATTTACTCAAGAGTGAAGTTGGTGAATCATGGACAGCGATATGAATTCGAAAAAAAGAAGTGGCAGGATAAGAACAAGAATAAGAATAATGGACAGTTTCAGAAATAGACACGGGCGGGCCAGACGAGCAATTCTCTATCCCAATGTCCTAAGTGTAACAAGTTTCATAGGGGAGAATGTTTGTATGGAAAGTATGTTTGATATAAGTGTGGTCAACTTGGTCATGTGGCTACCTCGTGTCCATTGATTAAGAAAGCCGAGCAAGAGAAGAAAGGAAAAGCAAAGGTGTTTGCTTTGACCCATGACGAGGCTGCCCAAAATCCGGATATAATCGCAGGTATTTTATCTGTCTCTAGTATTCTGGTTTATGTCCTTATTGATTCTGGTGCGACACATTTGTTCATATCTAGTGCATGTCTAGCTAAGATTAATGCTTCATGTCAGAAGAGTGACTGTGTACTAGAGGTTAGTATGCCATCAGGGGGAACTATTGATACATATTGGATAATAAATGGGGTACAAATAAATTTTGATAGATTAACTTTAGAGGCTGACTTGTATGTTATAGAAATGAATGATTTTGATATTATTTTAGGAATGGATTGGTTAGGTGAAAAACGAGCCACAATAGTATGTTTTGAGAATGAGGTAATTTTTTGGAAGACCGGGAGAAGATGAGTTTAGATTTTATGGATCGAAGATTCAGACACTTCCTCGCATCATCTCCGCTTTAAAGGTCAAGAGCATGATGAGGAAGCCTGATTGTCGGGGTGTCTGTCAGCCTTATTAGTACCTCATCTCAAGATAAAGTATTAGATGATGTGCCAATAGTACATGAGTATGCTGACGTGTTTTCCAATGATCTACTGGATACTCCGCCCGATAGACAAGTGGAATTAGATCTGGTACGTGGGGCTACTCCTTTGTCCAAAGCCCCATACGAATGGCACCAAAGGAATTGCAAGAGATGAAGATGCAGTTAGAAGAACTTCTAGACAAATGGTTCATTAGACCGAGTGTATCTTCATGGGGAGCTCTGGTACTCTTTGTAAAGAAGAAAGATGGNTTTGTAAAGAAGAAAGATGGTACAATGAGAATGTGCATCGACTATCATGAACTAAATAAGTTGACGATCAAGAATAAGTATCCCCTTCCTAGGATTGAGGATCTATTTGATTGGTTGAAGGGCGCATCCGTGTTCTTGACAGTTGATTTAAGGTCGGGCTACCATTAGCTAAAGATTAAGTTGGTAAATGTACCAAAGACGGCATTTAGGACTCAATATGGGCATTATGAGTTTACGGTGATACCCTTTGGCTTGACGAATGCCCTTGCGGTGTTTATGGACTTGATGAATAGGGTGTTCCATCAGCATTTGGACATGTTTGCCATCGTATTTAGTGACGACATCGTAGTATACTCAAAAGATTCTCAGAAACATGAAGAATATCTGATAATAGTTTTGGAAACACTGCGTGAGGAGAAGTTATATGCCAAATTCAAGAAATGTGAATTTTGGCTGGACCGAGTGGGATTTCTAGGCCATACAGTTTTAGCACAAGGAATTGAAGTGGACCAAACCAAAGTTGAAGCTGTGACCAATTGGCCGAAACCTAAAAATGTTGGAGAAATGAGGAGTTTTCTAGGTTTAACCGGCTATTATCGACGATTTATAGAAGGATTTTCCAAGATCACGAGTCCTATTACCCAGTTGACAGGGAAGGGTACTAAGTTTGTATGGTCAGAGAAATGCGAGTGGAGTTTTCAAGAGTTAAAGGACATGCTAGTGTCTGCACCAGTGTTGACTATTCATGATGGTTCAGAAGGCTTTGTAATTTATAGTGATGCATCTAAACTTGGTTTAGGATGTGTCTTGATGTAACACGGGACAGTGATGGCTAATGCTTCGATGCAATTGAAACAATATGAACAGAATTACCCTACTCATGACCTCGAACTCGTGGCAGCAGTGCACGCCTTGAAGATTTGGCGCCACCTATATGGGAGCAAGTGTGAGATCTACACAGATCACAAGANACCCTACTCATGACCTCGAACTCGTGGCAGCAGTGCACGCCTTGAAGATTTGGCGCCACCTATATGGGAGCAAGTGTGAGATCTACACAGATCACAAGAGTCTCAAATACTTCTTCATTTAGAAGAAGTTGAATATGAGACATGGAAGGTGGTAAGAAATAGTGAAGGATTATGACTGCACTATCTTGTATCATCCGGGTAAGGCTAATGTAGTCGATGATGAGTTGAGTAGAAAAAAAGGGACAAATGTTAGCACTGTGCACAAGGCAGAATCAATTAATTAAAGATTTCGAGAACTTGAGAATTGAAGTATTTACTTCACCAGTAAGGACTTCATCAATGTTAGCAAGTTTTACTGTGAAATCAACACTTAGGGATAGAATAGTAGCTGCTCAGAAAGATGACCCATTTTTAGAAAAGATCAAGGCTGAGGTGGGAATTGAGAAGAGGAAAGGATTTGAAATAGCCAAAGATAAGGCCTTGAAGTTTAAAGGTCAGATGTGCGTATCAAAGGATGAGGTATTCACGAATGAGATTATGACCGAGGCTCATTCTGCTTCTTAAGTTGCTCACCTAGGTGGAACCAAAATATATAAAGATTTGCGCAACACATTTTGGTGGAGAAATATGAAGAGAAAGATAGCTCTATTTGTATCCAAATGCATGGTTTGTTAACAGGTGAAGGCTGAAAATCAGAGGCCGTCGGGGCTGTTGAACCCCATGGACATACCTGAATGGAAATGGGAGAAGATTGCAATGGATTTTATCATTAGTTTTCCTAGATCAGTGAGAGGTTATGATGCAATCTGGGTGATTGTGGATTGATTGACAAAATCTGCTCATTTCCTATCAGTTCGGACAATTTATAACTTAAAACAGTTCACACAGTTTTATGTCAGCGAGATTATGCGACTTCATGGTGTTCCAGTTTCTATTGTATCAAATAGAGACACGAGGTTTACTTCGAAGTTTTGGATAAGTCTTCAGAAAGCTATAGGTACCAAGTTAACATTTAGTA
>CAIGRP010007027.1:0-27663 GCA_903798385.1 Fraxinus cuspidata
CTTGCATGAGTCCAACAAATGTTAAACTTTGAAATCATGTTTGTCAATTATATGAGAATGAGAATGAGAATGAGAGGAAAAACATACCTGATGAACTGAGAAGAAGAAGAAGAAAAGAGGAAAAACATACATGATGAACTGATGAGAAGGAGGAGAAGAAGAAGAAGAAAAAAAGAAAAAGAAAAAATGCATCTGACTACCTGATGAACTGATGAGAAGGAGAAGAAGAAAAAGAAAAAATGCATTTGACTACCTCATGAACTGATGAGAAGGAAAAGAAGAAGAAAAAATGCATCTGACCGACTACCTGATGAACTGATGAGAAGGAGAAGAAGAAGAAGAAAAGAGGAAAAACATACCTTGATGAACTGATGAAGAAGACGATTCTTTTTTTCAATTATGACTTTTGAATTGAACTGATGAGAAGAAGGAGAAGAAGAAGAAGAAGAAGAAGAAGAAAATGAAAAGAGGAAAAACATACCTTGATGACAGATGAAGAAGACGAGTCTCTTTTTCAATTATGCCTTTTGAATTTCTGTTGAATGACTGATCTGTTCCTTTGTGCTCCTCCAAGTTCTGGCTGCCGTTTAATTTTCTAGGTATTTTATTGTTTTGTTTGAGCCCAAAATGCCATTTTAAATGGGCCCTTTTCTTTTTTAAGAAGGGCCCTTTTTTATTTTATTTTCACAAAAGTTGAAAAATTAATTTTTAAATGAGGCGCACGCCTCATGCTCCACCTCAGATTTAGAGGCGTGAGCCTCATATTTTTAGTCTCAAAAATACCGCCTCGAGGCATAAACCATGTACCTCACAGTGAGGCGCGCCTCACCTACCGCCTTTTTAAACCATGGTGGGAATTGAAATCAATTTTTTAGTAAACTTTGATAAAGTCGATGAAATGTGAGGTTAAAAAGTTGNTCTCAAAAATACTGCCTCGAGGCATAAACCATGTACCTCACAGTGAGGCGCGCTTCACCTACCGCCTTTTTAAACCATGGTGGGAATTGAAATCAATTTTTTAGTAAACTTTGATAAAGTCGATGAAATGTGAGGTTAAAAAGTTGCGGGTCCCATGGAATATGTGATTAAAATTAATTATTGAATTTATCTTAGATTAAAATTTGGATTTTAATTTCTACCAGACAAGGGATTAGTTTACACCATCACGCCCTTCACGTGTAGATCAAATTCTTTTTTCATCCAAGTTTCGTGCGCACACAATTTTCATAAATGGACGGCTTGGAGGCTTGATTTTATGAACTCTGTATTCTCTTATGTTATGTTGAACCACCTCGTCTAAAAGTTTAATACTACTTATTTAGATTAAGTGTCACAATATGGAGAAGTGGGTAGTTACGTAGTGTTATATATGTGTGGAGATGGTGGTACTTTAGTTCAACAAATGGAGATAGACCAAAAACTGACGCTAGTTTGAATTATTTCCTCTTAAAACATTAAATATCTTAGCGTTTATACTTGATTTATAGTGAGACAAAAATAATTAAATCAGCATATTAGTGAGTTTCAGGGTAAATAATTAATGGTGAAGGAGAGAATTAAAATCTATTTTACAAGAAGTGAGAATAAGTGAAAGAAAACAATCTTTATGTTGGTTGATCAGATGCCCACGAATTTAGTTCTCATGATGGCTTTCTTCTTCTTCGTTCACACTTCCCTTTAGAATGATGGAAAATGAGTATGAAAGGGAGATGATATGTGGAAAATGCTGAAGGAACCGGGATGCAGTTGTTCCTGATCTATGAGCATGTTTTGCTAATCATGTTCTGATAGTTTTTTGCTTTGTTACTTTTTATATAAAAAAGGGTACTTATTCTGAAAGTAACTCATGCCCTCCAGTTAAAATGAGTAAATTATTTTCAACATTGACCATTAAAAAATATTTGTTTAAAACCCTACTAATGTATTTACATGTATACTTTTTAAGCTTAGCCAAACATGCTGTGTGGAATAATTGTTGATGGAGGAAGTGGTGTATAATGTGGATATGCAATATGTCATGCCACAAGGGCACAGCATTTCAGATATATTCATTTAACATTTTATTTATTTAGTTTGCCTTCTATTAACGATATATTTATGTTGTTTTCAGGCAAAAACTCTCATGGTTCCATGTTTACATGAATGATTTAGACTAATCAAATTTGTCTATAAATCAAAGTTACTCAAAAGCTCCTCTATTAAATGTATAATATAGATTATAAATATGTAATTTCAGTAGCTACTTTTACCCACTATCTGTTTATGGAATGCTAATACTTTTAGGCTCAATTATCACTTATCAGTGCTCTAGAGTAGGAGAAAATTCTCATCTTATACATTTATAAGGTTTATACAATATGTACTAGTTAATAGAAATAGAAAGAGAGAAAGGAAAAAGAGTACTACCGGTGATCGCACCTAGGTGCCATGACAACAGCCTTGTACAACTTCATTCACGAAAATTTTATAGGAAGCACGGAGTACAGTCCAGTGGAATTTAAATATTTTGATTAAAAGTAACCTCATCTCAATCTTCCTTCATGCTTTTATCCCTTTCGTTTCCTTTCGGTGTCATTGTCTAACTCAATTTATTAAAGAACGATACTAGTCTGTTTCACTGTTATTTGGTACCTGAAGGCTGAAGCATGGCTGGTCTAAGTAAAATTCTTCTTGTAACTTAGTTTTACGAAAATACCCTTAGACCAGTAAATGTTTCACTGAAAAAGTGAAAAATAAGTAATCAAAGTTTTGTAGCATTTAATAGGTTGAATATGACATGGTGGGAATTTTACTTATCTTTTTCTAACTATAGCTTGAAAGACTGGACTAATAAAACTTATCTCGAAAACTGTTCTGATTATCTGATTCATTATATTTCATCTGTCCCAGTTTTATGCCCATTCATATTGGGGCAGAGACGGATCTCCGATTTGTATTTTGTGCAGGTAAGAGGATGCTTTACAATTATTTGTTTTGAGTTTTAGTTGCTGTTGAATATAAAGTAGCCAAATATTTGATGCAGCGGCAATTTGTTCCATGTTGAAGAACTGGAGTGGCATGGATAGGGAGAAAGCTAAGAATTACATTACAAGTTGCCAGGTATTTAATCTGCTCTACATTCTTTTAGCCATCTTCTGTTCTTCTTATTTGATCTACCTCTTTTTTTTTTTTTTTTTCCTGTTGTGGCATCTTTCATTATATTCTGATGTTTTCTTCTCAGAATAGTAATTTTAAGCTCTTGAATTATTGCATGTGCTTCGCAGTCATATGATGGTGGTTTTGGGTTGATTCCTGGTTCAGAATCTCATGGTGAGTGAATAAAAAGTTCCTATTCTTTTTTGGTCTGACTAGCTGGTATATTGCTTGTGTAACCCTATATCAACTGTCTTCACATTCATCTATCTAATCATGTAATGAGTTGCCTGCACCTTTTTTCTCAAAAAGTTACCATGTAGATGCTTTTTTATGATCTGATGGGGAAAGAAAGTCGTGTCTTGAAGTTTGAGCTGAGTTGGACATTTTCTGCTGGAATCGTCTTCATTGATAACTCTGTTCATAGATTAGAACACTACTGTCACCCTAAATTTTTGTTCACTCAACAACAGAAGTTTGTAGAAGCAGCTGGACATTCTTCTGCATATGCCACAGTATATCATGGCTAACAATAATGGGGTATCCAATTATAAAGTCCCTGATGTGACCACCACCACTAGAAACAGGATAGGGGAAGACACAATATAGAAAATAATGTAGTAAAAGACATGTTTTCAGCATTGAGGTTTTATATGCAATCAACAAAGAACTTTTTATTATTATTATTATTATTATTATTTTTGCTGCCTGAGAACAGATTTGTGCCAAGGACGGTATCTCATGAGAATTATTAAGACAGGGCTTATCGAATTTATATATCATTGATAGTTGGTAAATATCTGTGTAACATGATTAGTATATAGCCTTGATGATAAATTACCTCCAGTAAATTATTTGGCGGTCAATTTAACTTCTCTTATGATTTTAAATATTTAACCAAAGGTAATCTCTTATTTTATAGTTGCTACTATTAAGAGAGAGAATTAAGATTTGACCTGCTGGGAGAATATTTTAAGAACTAACCTACAGATTCCTCAGAATCACATTCCAATCCTGCAAGAAACTCATTATAATTACTTTACGTGTTCGTTCCTGTAAAATTTTGTTTGCTTGAAAACAAGATAAGATTCATTATACTCTTGAGTGAATTTATATTGCTTTAGTTGCCCCAAATGTAACTCATTTCTCAGATGTTATCACCCCAGCATTATTTTGGTTAACTGGGTGACACAGGAGTGTGTGTAGATGAATCTTGAAAATGATTAATTGAATATTGATGCTCCACAATAATTATCTTTCAACCAACTTTGAATATGGATGATGGATTTAGCGTATTAGTTAGGATTCATGTATAAAACTATTGTATTAGTAGAATACATGTATGCTCATTAAATAGCATGGTCCTACTACTAGTGTATTCTGAAGACAATTTTTGAGAGAGAGGAATATTAAGGCTACTTCCATTTTAGAAACTCTGTATCTCTTTGGTGGATTGCATTGAAATTGTGCTTTCCTTGCCCTGTATCCCTTGCCAAGACCCCTTTAGATGGTGAGATATGTTATTTTCCTTTAATTTTATCCAAACTGGCATAAAATTTGGTATCAAAACCTTGGTTATCATGGTTTATTGTCGTCTACTGTGGTCAATCTCTTTTGCTGTATTTTATCTCTCTTATCTTCTTAAAAAGATTACCTATTGTTGCAATTGATTAGTTCAATAAGAAGTGGGTATTAGTGTTCTTGGTTTGAGATATCTTAAACAATAGGCCATGTCTGTGTTTATTTTATTACTAGTGTAGTATTTATTTCTAATGATTTTTTACCTTGATGTTTTGAATAAGGTAATGAAGCTGTGCTAAACTGGAAACATCAAACCATGAATGTTAATTGATTTTGTGCACATTGTTAACACTCATGGATGGTAATTCTTTTAGTGTCACAGGTGGTGCCACTTACTGTGCTGTTGCAGCTCTCCGACTGATGGGATTTATTGATAAAGAGATGCTGTCCAAAAATGCATCTTCTTGCACCATAAACGTGCCATTGCTTATTTATTGGAGCTTGCAGGTTTATTTCTAATTTACTTTAGAGGACAATGACTGAGCTTCACCTTAGTTAATGGAAAATGGAGGATAGTCAAGCACCCTGTGGACATCTATTTTATTAATCAATACTTCCAAAACTCACCCCTTTTCTCATGATATTAATGAGTTCCTTGCTATATTTTGAATCTGTGTTTTGCTCTGACAGAGAATGATTTCACTAGTTTTGTTTGGTGCAGAGGCAGGCACAAGATGGGGGCTTTCAAGGTAGAACAAACAAGTCAGCTGATACATGTTATGCCTTTTGGTATGGTGAATGACCCTTGCATATGCTCAGTTTAATCTATTTTTTTTTTTTTATGACTTGACAATGGTTTGTGCTTGTATAGGGTTGGAGGAGTTCTAAGGATCTTGGGGGCAGATAAATTCATTGATGAGGGAGGTTTGCGTGAATTTCTATTAACATGTCAATCAGAGGTGTTTTGTTTTCTCCTTTTTTGTTTAGGGTGCCTATATTTATATTATATATACAATATGTCAATTATGACTATAGGGTTCTAGCAATTGCACAAAACTATAGTAGTTTAGATTTATGGCATTGTAAAATACTAGTTTGCCCAAAAAATCTCATATGATTACAGAAACACATGAATATGCACACGTGCATGCAACTTCATGACATGAGAATATTGACCTTACAACCTTCTCTTTCTTTAATATTTGACCATACCATGGTGTCTGCCTGCCTGGTAATGTTATGGATAAGGTAGGAGAACTATGCCAGGCTCTTGAGACTGAGCCTAAGATGTTGAGGCTTGAGATAGGCTGAATAGAGAAGTATGGAGTTTGAACTTAAGCATGATTTGAGCCCTAATTCAAGTTAAGCTGAAGCTGAGAATATGAAAACTAAATTTCACTTTCTTACCGGTTAACTATTTATATATGCACACTATTCAACGTTTGCGAGCTGCCACCATCAACCTCAAGCTCAGCTTGGACTTGAAGAAACTTGAGTTGAGCATAGCTTTTGCCAAGCTCAGAAAGCTCGCAAGCTGGCTTGTCTTGTTAGGCCTCGGATTGTGGGTGAAATGTCCAAGACTCATGATTTAATGACTTTGTACGTTGACGATGGTTGCTTGGATTTAGCAAAGAAGTACGTTGAAGATGGTTGCTTGGACTTAGTAAAGAAGTTGAATGTTATTGCATTACTTAAATTCTTTCCTATGAAGATGTAAAAGGTAGTAATTGTAAAATTCTTCAACGCCCCAATCCTTCTGTATTGCTGTCCATGTATAGCAAGAATAGTTCATTTACAATTCAGCAGTAGTAGCTTCTATATTTTCCAGAAACTCTCTCCGAACTGATGATTTCTTTTTCTTCTTCATGTCAGTATGGTGGTTTCAGTAAATTCCCGGGTTTGCTGCCAGATCTTTACCATTCTTATTATGGATTTTGTGCATTTAGCCTGTTGAAGGAACCTGATGTCAATGATTTATGTGTTGAACTGGGAATAACAACTATTGCGGCAATTGGACTCTGACTCAACAATTATCCTTTTTTTGTTTTTTCACTGTTATAGTATCATTTGGATCAGGCCTTAATGCTACAATATTGGAGAGTATTCTTTAGAGAAGCTGACAGTATTTTGAGGACAATTGTTGGTATAAGAGAAAACGTGGTGATTGCTATGTTATCATTTATAAATCTCGGGCCATTTCCTTTTCCAAATATTATTGTCATTTTTGATTTCCCGTTACACAAGTATCACACTTCTGGTAAATCCTTTTGCCTCAGCCAGCTTCCAGCCTAGTGCAATGCTGATAACACTATTCATCGAAAATTTCAGCCCTTTTATTCAAAGTGCGAGTTGCAGTGGCAGCTCTCTGTCAAGGGGCTGGGCTTAACGGCAGTCACCCAAAGGTAATGTGTGTTCTGTATGATTTCGTGATATAAATGATACCCCTTTGCGAGATACCCCTTTGCGAGATAGTAAGCATAAAGTATGAATGATTGGATCCTAATCATATAAAATCATTCACTCTTGCAATGTGATGTAAAAGGCATCACGCCCTTAAAGCTCTGATTTGACAGTATTGAATGTTACGTATGTGATGTATTTGGTACGTTGTTGAGTACATAAACTGAAAAATTGTCATGTCACGCTTTTGGATTTGATGACAATCTTCTTCGTCCCACTCAACTCTTTGGACTACGTACTTTTCTACTTGCTATAAGTAGATCCACAAGTCTTCTAGAAGAACTTGGGCATCAAAGATCTTTCGAAAGCATATAAAAAATGGAAAAGAAACTGCTTCACCTTGGTGCCTCTTTTCCTACGTGAGATCGATTAGAATCAATTTTCCTTATTAATATTGGTTCATTCTAGCACGGCGAGTACAAATGTCCTAATTCGACTTTGGTCTTGCTATATGGTAGTGTCATGCAAAGGTTAGAATATGTCTATTGCTAATCTCTTTACCGGACTCCCTCACCTAGTTATCCAAGTGGCCCTTCACTGTCCGATATATATAGATATATATTGCATATACAGATAGAGAACATTGGAGCCAGTCATGTGCAGCCTTACTTTTGTCTACAGTTGATAATCAATTGGCCAAGAAAAAGTAAAGACCAAATGATTTTCAAGTTGGGTACCTTTCGGTTTCACACACGAGATGTGATCACGGGCCATTGTCTAAATTGTTCTCTTCAAAAATCCAAAACATAGTCCGACCCACAAATTTTAATATTATTTCATTTCAACTTTCTTAATAAAATAGAAAAATAAATAATGATAATAAATCACGTCTTTCATTGAGAACCAAAAATAAGGTTATGGAATCATTACCAAGCTGGAAAAATAAAAAAGCTTTAACTCATCACCTTTTACAATAACCTATTACTAGTATCAAGATGTACTCGAGACTGTTTTATGGTTTTAAAACTTTCTAACCTGAACCATTGTCATTTTACATACAAGTAGGCCGAACCACTAGACCGCGGAGGTCTAGACCTGTTTTACACCTCTACTCGTGCGACTCACAATCAATTATATAAAAAAACAACTTAAACTTCACTAATCTCCCACTGTTTCAGTTTCGATCGAGCTTCTGTTGCATCGGCCGCTTGTCGGATGGTAATTTGAAGTTTAGAGAGGAAGAAGGTAGAGAAAAAACCTGTGAACTAGTGCTTGAATTGTTAACTCCATTAGTCTCTTCTTCTTGTTTGTTTTGAGCTACAATGAGTGTGATGAATGACCCATTTTGCTCGTCTTTTATGAACATTGAGGTTGAAGGGACTTCAAGTTGAACAGATTCATCATTCATATTTAGTTGTTTCCTCTGAAGCTTGTACTCAGCATCCTTCAAGAATTGGAACTTTGGAGGTGGTGAAGAAGAAGACCTTAAACAACTATTAAACGCTGCATCACTTGCTAATTCACAGAACGGATTAAAACCCTGCTTTTGATTATGTTTAGGAGTCAAAGGAGGAGTGAAATATGGAGGCGAATTAGCTAAAGGAGTTAAGAATGGAGTTTCAACAATCTCAACTAAATCACTCAAACTCCTACTTCTCGATTTCTTCGCGCTCTTCCTATCATCTTCGGACTCCATTTCCTCCCTCGTTTCTTCGGTTATAGTGAAGAGAAATCTTGGTGGGCCGGAAAAATTCTGCTGCAGCATCCTGATTTCAGCCTCCACGCCCGATAAATCTTCTCCGAATGGCTTGAGATTCGAATAGACATGAAGGTGATGATGAGGTTGTGGTTCATGGACGAGAGTATTAGAGGTACACAATTGTTGAGCATTAGTACTCGATGACGCCTTTTTGCAACACAACAACTCTCTTCCCGTACCACTGTGGCAACTATCTTCTTCTTCATCGTTACCACTTTCTGTTATCTTCTTTTTCCACCATAACAAATAGTAAAGCTCAGCAATAAGAGCCAGTAATAAACACCCAAAAACAACACTCAAACCAAGCCCTACTCTACTCAAAGATTTCATCTTAATTGGTATCCAACACTCACAAATGAAACTTCATTGAAAATGGTCTTAACTCATAAGAAAGAGCTTGAAAGGCCAAAAGTGGATAATCTCATCTCCTCCAATACTATCAATATCATTTCATGGAAAAAATACAAAACCAAATCTAAGACTGAAATTATCGATATCGAATCGCTTGTCTAATATGTGGTTGGAAATAGTATACTTTGAGAGATGCAGATGATAAATGCCAAAGGCAAGTTTTATTCAACAACTTTTTCTCTCTTTTGTCCCTCTTTATATCTTTTCCTTTTTACTTTCTTGGGGAGGGGAGGGCTGGTGGGGTTCTTAAGAGTACAGTACAGGCAAATATTCTCGAGATTGGTACGACTTCCCTGTTGAACTTACCTTAGAACAATTACAGTTGCTGCGGCAGCACATGAGTGGATGATTTTTATATTTTTTTCCTACCATCCAATCACAAACGATATGTTTATTTTGTAAAACTCTTCTTTATGTGTAGCATGGTTCTAGGGATGGCAATGACTCGGCTCGGCCCATTGCCCCACGAGCTCAGCTCGTGAAATTTTTTTCCTACCATCCAATCACAAACGATATGTTTATTTTGTAAAACTCTTCTTTATGTTTAGCATGGTTCTAGGGATGGCAATGACTCGGCTCGGCCCATTGCCCCACGAGCTCTGCTCGTTTGTCACGAGCCGAGCAGAAGCTCGTCGAGCATAGCTTCGGCTCGCGAGCACTTTTTTTTTATATATATATATTTTAGGATAAGCCTTTAGAAAAAACTTCGATTTGGACGATCCCACGAGCCGCTCGTCAAAAAATGAGCAGAGCTCGGTTGCCACCCCTACATGGTTCTCAATTTGTCCTATTAATTATTGAATAGGAAATGGGAATAAAGTTGTTTTCAAATGTTTTGAAGATATTAGTTATATAATAGTTTACATACAGATGAAATGTCAAAAGGAGAGTGAGAAAGTTTAGTGAGAAAGTTTTTTTCTTTTTATTTGGTTGAATAATTCTAACTCAATCATATCTCACTACATCATATGTATATAAATCATTAGGTAAACATATTATGTATATATAGCACAACCGACTTATAACCGTGTCTTCATAAAATGCTATATATATATATGGCAGACAGTGAGGGCCCCACACCTTACATGGCAATTGGATGACCCTGTTACCACATCATTCTGTCCATATGGCAATTTGGCCGAACCTCTATTGCCTGGACCCCTTGTAGCCATGTTAACGAGCCGAGCTGAGCCGAGCCGAGCCACGATCCGAAACTTGGGCTCGGCTCAAGCTTTTTTGGGCCAGAGCCGAGTCGAGCAAAAGCTCGACAAAAAAAATTAGGCTCAGCCCGAGCCTTAGTGGGCTGAGCTGGCTCGGGTTTTTTTTTCCCTCAAATTTATTTTTTTTCCTGCTTTGTACAGTAGCTGCACAATGCAGGAAACTTTATTTAATTTTTTTTAACGGGCAACTCGTATGGGCTGAAATGGCCCGTGACACGGCCGACTCCCCCAAATGGGGCTCAGCCCGGCTCGATTAACCGGGCCCGGCTCAGGCTTTTTCCGGGCCGAGCTGACGAGCTTTTTGCCATCCCTACCATGAAGAGCTGAGCCCCAATGGATGACATGAGATAGGTAGAGGCGTATTAGAGAAGATCTTCATATTAGATCTTGTATCAAGTGGGTGATTTGACAACTCACTAAATAGGTAGTTCTACTCAATCAAACAAGTCAAATCTAGTCTTACATGTCAGGTCTAGGGCTGTCAAGCCGTCATAACATTAAATACAAAATGGCATATGTATGATTGACTGATGGATATGACAAGAGATCCCAGTTGTGCGGATGAGGCCACTTGCCTCTTTATCTAACGACTCTTAATCATCATCTTCTACTATAAAAGCGATATTTAGTGTCATTTTCAGGATAAGGTAAGTTTAGACTCTAAAAGCTTTATCCTTACTACATACACTTTTTGTTTTCTACTCCCAAGCTGACTCCCTTTTTATTGATTAGAGGCTCACGTTCAAAACTCTCCCACACCCCAAATTATTTTCCCAACTGACTTGACCTTTGGAGTGCGCGTGGCTAACTTCTTTTTCCCCGGAGAGGCCACGTGTGACTAACGGTTTGTTTAAGTGTGCAGGAATCCAGCTTGCGTGGAAAGTGAGAAGCCTTGAGATCTGTTGGCCACACCATATGTATATTTTTTTGGGGTCAACAGATTGACGCCATCTGTGGAAAACTTTAACACCATAACCACGAACATCCTTATGGTAAAAGTTATCTAAAGCAGAACCTTGGAGAAAAGGCTAGGTCATTGAAGAGCAAATGGAAGCCCCAAACACAGAAGATTCGAAGTTCAACTCAACATCTCGTGTGTCCACTCTTTGAAAAATGAGTATTTTGAGGGCAGAATCCACTCAAATAAAAGAGACTTCCACCCACAAAATTGCTAATGATAAAAATGGACACCTAAGACCAAGAGAGATTCTTGAAGAAGAGGTCATCTGGGCAGAAGTCACTCTTATGAAACAACTCTTCCAAATGTAATGGAATGCACATAACCCCTATAAATGGGGAGACCTGTGAAAAAGAGTTCACAAGGGAAAGAACTTTTGAAAAGGGAAGGCCCCTGAAAAGAAGCCATTAATCGAATAATCCTTGAAAAATGGGGGCTCTGAAGAAGAGATTATGAAGGAGAACCCTTAAAGAAGGGGAAGAATTAAGAGGCCTCATCCCTAAAACATGGGACTTCGCCTCTACACAAATGCCTAATCTATTTGGGGGTCTTCATCCTTGTAGGAATATTCCAACTCTACAACCATAAATTTTTCAAGCGTGGAGGTCTCATATTGGCCTATTCAACGGTGCTTCTACCATGCAGCGCCTCTTCTGGCCTTTGCATAAGTGCCTCCGACATGTGATAAGTAAATATCCCCAAATTGAAGGAAAACAATGCAAAAGAAGAGAAAGTGACTAAAAGCGAACAAAAAATTGAACTTGGGGACTAAAGTATAGGAATGTCAAAAGTTGAGGACTTTGGATGCAATTTATCAAGGGTACGATCGAAATAAAAGTCAAAATATGGGGAACAAAATATAGAAGATGAAAAGTTAAGGGACCTGATCATGGAATTATTGAAGGACTTGAAGGTAATTTTTAAAGTTAAGGGACCTGATCATGGAATTATTGAAGGTAATTTTTAGCTTCGCCTATGCATCAACGCATCTCCCATGAAATGAAGACCCCCAAAAAGATGTGGCATTTGAAGATGTCATAAATAAAAGAACCCCTGAAAAATGAAAGCCCATGAATAAGGAGCTATGAATAATAACTCCTGAAGAAGGAATGACATCTGAAAATGGGTCATATTTGATGAATTAATAGGCCTTGTTCTGAAACATGGAACTCCTTAATGCAAGGCCTCATCCCATCTGTACATCAGTGCCTCAAGCACGCAAGATTTCATCTTGACTATGTATCAGTGCTTTGACTGTATAAAACCCCTTCCATGGATTCATTAAACACCATGGAGGAAACCCTTTCAAGGAATAGCTATTCCCTTGCAATGAGGTATAATAGCCTCATCAAGGACAGATGGGATGTATTTCACAAAGAGCCACAACTTGTTACCATAGAGGTAACCCCTTCCATGGATGGATCAAACACCATGGAGGAAGCCCTTACAAGGAGGTAAAATAGCCTCATCAAGGACAAGTGTGATGTATCTCACAAAGAGCCACAACTTATTACCTTAGAGGATTAACCCCTTCCATGGATGAATCAAACACTACGGAGGAAACCCTTGCAAAGAATAGCTATTCCCTTGCAATGAGGTAAAATAACCTCATCAAGGACAAGTGTAATGTATCTCACAAAGAGCCACAACTTATTACCTTAGAGGATTAACCCCTTCTATGGATGATCGAACACCATGGACGAACCCCTTGTAAGGAAGAGCTATTCCCTTGCAATGAGGTAAAATAGCCTTATCAAGGACAAGTGTCATGTATCTCACACAGAGCCACAACTTGTTACCTTAGAAGATTAATCCCTTCCATGGATGAATCAAACACCATTGAGGAAGCCCTTGAAAGGAAGAGCTATTCCCTTACAATGAAGTAAAATAGTCCCATCCAGGACAAGTGTGATGTATCTTACAAAGAGCCACAACTGGTTACCTTAGAGGATTATCCCCTTCCATTGATGGTTCAAACAACATGGATGAAGACCTTGCACGGAGGGGCTCTCCCTTATAGAAAGAGCTTCGTCCAAGTCCAATTCAGCTTTATCAACAGCTGCCTCTTCCCGAAGGGGCTCTCCCTTATATAAAGGGCCTCGCCCAAGTCCAATCCAGCCTTATCAACGGCTTCCCGAATGTGCTCTCCCTTATATAAAAGCCCTCACCCAAGTTCAATTCAGCCTTATCAACGGCTGCGTCTTCCTGAAGGGGCACTCCTTATATAAAGGCCCTCGCCCAAATTCAATTCAGCATTATCAATGGCTGCCTCTTCTCGAATGGGCTCTCCCTTATATAAAGCGCCTCGCCCAAGTTCAATTCAGCCTTTTCAACGGCTGGTTCTTCCTGAAGGGGCTCTCCCTTATATAAAGGGCCTCGCCGAAATTCAATTTAGCCTTATCAACGGCTGCCTTTTCTCGAATGGGCTCTCCCTTATATAAAGGGCCTCACCAAAGTTCAATTCAGACGGTTGCCTCTTCCCGAAGTGGCTCTCCCTTATATAAAGGGCCTCGTCCAAATTCAATTACGCCTTATCAACGGCTGCCTCTTCTCGAATGGGCTCTCCTTTTTGCAAAGGGCCTCGCCCAAGTTCAATTCAGCCTTATCAACTACTATCTCTTCCCAAAGGGGCTCTCCCTTATATAAAGGGCCTCGCCCAAATTCAATTAGCCTTATCAACTGCTGCTTCTTCTCGAAGGGGATCTCCCTTATATAAAGGCCTCGCCCAAATTCAACTTAGCATTATCAACGACTGCTTCTTCCATAAGGAGCTCTCCCTTATATAAAGGGCCTCCGGCCTCGCCAAAATTCAATTCAGCCTTATCAACTGCTGCTTCTTCCCGAAGGGGCTCTCCATTTTATAAAGGATCTCGCCCAAATTCAACTTAGCCTTATCAACAGCCGCTTCTTCCTGATGGAGCTTTCCCTTATATACAAGGGCCTCGCCAAATTCAATTCAACCTTGTCAAAAATTACCTTATCAACTGTTGCTTCTTCTCGAAGGGGCTCTCCATTATATAAAGGGTCTCGCCCAAATTCAACTTAGCCTTATCAATAGCTGCTTCTTCCCGATGGAGCTTTCCCTTATATACAAGGGCCTCGCCAAATTCAATTCAACTTTATCAAAAATTACCTTTTCTCGAATGGGTTCTTCCTTTTGCTAAGGGCCTCGCCCAAAGTTACGACTGCCTCTTCTCGAATGGGCTCTTCCTTATATAAAGGCCCTCATCAAAGTTCAATTCAGCCTTATCAACGGCTGCCTCTTCTCGAATGGGCTCTCCCTTATATAAAGGGCCTCGTACAAGTTCAATTCAGCCTTATCAACGACTGCACTGATGCTTCTTCCCGAAGGGGCTCTCCCTTATATAAAAGGCCTCGCCCAAATTCAATTAAGCCTTATTAACGATTGCCTCTTCTCGAATGGGCTCTCCCTTTTGCAAAGGGCCTCGCCCAAGTTCAATTCAGCCTTATCAATGGCTGTCTCTTCCCTAAGGGGCTCTCTCTTATATAAAGGGTCTCGCCCAAATTCAATTAAGCCTTATCAGTGGTTGCCTTTTCTCGAATGGGCTCTCCCTTTTGCAAAGGGCCTCGCCCTAAGTTCAATTCAGCCTTATCAGTGACTGCCTCTTCCCGAATGGGCTCTCCCTTATATAAAGGGTCTCATCGAAGTTCAATTCAAGCTTATCAACGGCTGGCTCTTCTCGAAGGAGCTCTCCCTTATATAAAGGGCCTTGTCCATATTCAATTCAACCTTATCAACGACTGCCTCTTCCTGAAGGGGCTCTCTCTTATATAAAGGGCCTCGCCCTAATTCAATGCAGCCTTATCAACGGCTGCCTCTTCTCGAATTGGCTCTCCTTTATATAAAGGGCATCTCCCAAATTCAAATAAGCCTTATCACATGCTTCAACTCCTAAAGGGGGTTCGATATATGCCTCGATGGTCTCTCCTAGCACCCTTCAACCTTAATCACAAGATTCAACTATCAAATAGGCTTGCCTTTTACTTCTAGAGCCTCACAATATATCCTTCAATCCCGTCGCAAGCTTCAGTTAACGAAATCTTTTTATTTAGTAGACTAGAAAGTCCACGCATCATATAAATAATCATACCTAGACTTTGAGGATTGTTGTTACTCATATAAATAATCATACCTAATTGAACTACGTGGAGACGGTGAGGGCCCCACACCTTATATTGCAATTTGGACGACCCTGTTACCACATCAATCTTTCCATATGGCAATTTGGCCGAACCCCCATGAAAAGATGAGCCCCAATGGATGACATGAGATATGTAGAGACGTATTAGAGAATATCTTCATACTAGATCTTTTGTATCAAGTGGGTGATGTGACTGCTCACTAAATGGTAGTTCTACTCAATTAAACAAGTCAAATCTAGTCTTACATGTCAAGTCTAGGGCTGCCAAGCCGTCATAACATTAAATACAAAATGACCTATGAATGATTGATTGATGGCTACGACAAGAGATCTCAGTTGTGCGGATGAGGCCACGTGCCCCTTCATCTAACGACTCTTAATCATCATCTTCTACTATAAAAGCGACACTTAGTGTCATTTTCAGGATAAGGCAAGTTTAGACTCTAAAAGCTTTATCCTTACTATATACACCTTTTGTTTTCTACACCCAAGCCGACCCCCTTTTTAATTGATTGGAGGCTCACGTTCAAAACTCTCACACACCTCAAATTATTTTTCCAAACGGACTTGACCATCGGAGTGCGAGCGACTAACTTCGTTTCCCCCGAAAAGGCTACGGGTGACTAACGGTTTGTCCAAGTATTCAGAAATCCAGCTCGCGTGGACGTGAAAGGCATTGAAATCTGTTGATAATATGGATGATCGTTTAGGATATGGATGCCAACCGAGCAATTTCTGGGAACAATGGTTATGGAACATACTTGTGAAATTTGAAATTAATTAAAGTTCAGTGAACTCAATTGAGATAAATTAAAATTTAATTATCCAATTATGATTTCATTTAAAGTTCAATTACCACAAATAAATTTTACACCAAAAATTTGTAAAGCGTTGAAATTTTGTACAGAGGATCCATGTTATCCAAACATGTCGTGGACAAATGATTATATTAATAAATCTCAATGTTGTCAAAATCGGCCCGATCAAGCCAAGTTCTTAAGTAAGTTATTTATTTTTCCATAAACGTAAGAATTACTTTAAACTATAAAAAAAATAAACTATAGTTATCGTAAAAATATATTTATAGAAAAAAAGTTACTTTAATGTCATAAAAATTTTGTACTTCTTCGATACATCATCAATGCACCGTGTTAAAATAAAACATTGTAATCTACCTTAATAGATCCTGCTTACCGTATCTTTTTTTAGTTCCATTTCTTAATTCAATATGGTAAGAGCTTCCACAAATCACTTTATTATATTCAATCGTTTAACTTCAACGACGTTGAAATTTTGTAAGCTCTAAGTACTGTCAACAGAGATGATATGGAACGTCATAATCTACAAATTTAGGTAATTATTTGAAACATTCAAAATTACAGCTTCCTCCCATTGAAAATGAGCAAGTAGGTTCACAACCTAATATTTTGGCAGCTTCGTTTCTGATCTTTTATTTGTGTAATACTTGGACGATTTTACCCTTGCGTTTAATTATACAAAAAAACAAATAACAAAAATGTAGCCCCCATTTTCAGATTGAGAACCTTCTTTGGTTCCTCCATACCCTCCTCTCTCTATTCTCGTATATATGTGATTTTAGTAGCATTTGGTCCCCAAATAGACACCATTTAAGAGTCTTGGACGAACTTCTGTCTATTGGGGGCTGCAGTGCTACTCAGATAATAGATTAGGAACTTAAATGCCAAGAAAGATATATCTTCCAAAAAAATTGTGAATTTTTTTTTCTGCTCTCCCTGAAGCAAACCAAGCATTCATGACTTGATATACAATATAAATTTTCTATACCGACAAAAAAAAAAAAAAATGCCCATATCAATTATTGCCTGAGGAAAAGGGTGCTAAAGACTAGCATAAAAGCAGTCGAAAACTTGTCAATCATATATATTGTAAACTCCTTGGTCTCGAATATGAGAACAAAAAATAATATAAGAAATGAAGCTAGAATAAAACTTTGCAAGCTGCGGTTTTGACCCGTACAAAAAAAGTAGTTTTCTTTGGCCAATCAGAAGAACTTTCTATGCACAATTAATGGACCGGAATCATCATACTCCGCCTTGGCAATCCACATCTGCACAAAACGTAGTCACAAAAAGTTCTTCCCCTTAGAAACTTTTTATGTTAAAGAATCATGTATATAAACAATCCATTACCGGGTAATACTAATACAAACCTGCTGGAAAGTGCAGAGGGATGCCAAGATGGAGCCTCCAATCCAGACACTGTATTTTCTTTCAGGGGGTGCAACCACCTTAATCTTCATGCTGCTTGGAGCTAAAGCTGAAATTTCCTTGCAATACCCGGGAACAAGGTTGAACCACCACTTAGAACAATATTGCCATAAAGGTCTTTCCTAATATCAAACATCACACTTCATGATGGAGTTATATGTGGTCTAGTGAATTCCTGCAGCTTCCATTCCGATCATTGAAAGGCTGGAAAAGGACCTCAGGGCATCGAAAACGCTCAGCGCCAATGGTAATCAAATGTCCATCAGGCAACTCATAGCTCTTTTCGACACTAGAGCTTGTCTTTGAAGTCTCGAGCTCCTGTTCGTAGTCAAGGGCAATGTAAGCTAACTTTTCTTTCACGTCTCTCACAATTTCCCGCTCTGCTGAGGTGGTGAATGAGTAACCACACTCAGTAAGGATTTTCATCAAGTGATCAGTAAGGTCACGACCAGCCAAGTCAAGACGAAGGATGTGCAGAAGGGCATACCCTTCATATATTGATACAGTGTGGCTGACACCATCACCAGACTCCAGCACAATACCTGGGCAGGAAGCATCATATCATGTCAGCAAGATCGGAATTTTAATTAGGGACGTTCACTCGACATTCTGACTTGTTGAAACTCAGGCAGGTAAAGACAGTAAACTTTTTTCCTATTTTCTTTTCGTTTCAAATTTTATTGAAACTGTTTAGAAGCTTCTACAAATTGACATCAGAAAGAACAATGAATCCCATATCATTATGGAAAACACAAACTACTTGAAGTGCGAAAAATGCTCACCAGTTGCACGACCACTAGCATACAGGGAAAGGACAGCTTGAACAGCAACATACATAGCAGGAGTGTAATTTGTGTCATCTTCTCAGGATTAGCCTTGGGGTCGAGAGGTGCTTCAGTTAGGAGAACTGAGTGCTCTACTGGGGCAAAATGAAGCTCATTGTAGAAAGTGTTGTGATGCCATATCTTTTCCATGTCATCCCAATTGCTTAAAATACCATGCTCAATTGGGTACTTAAAGAGTTAAAATACCACGTTTTGACTGGGCTTCATCTCCAACTTATGCATTTTTTTGTCCCATACCCACCGTTAAACCAGTGTGACGGGGGCGACCAACAATGCTAGGGAACACAGCTCGTGGAGCATCATCTCCAGCAAATCCAGCCTAGAAACATGTACTCTTGCATCGAACTCAAATTTTGCTAGGGGAAGATTGGTAAAATCTGGGCAGCAAAGCAGGTTTGCAATCTTAAGGATAACAAACTTCAAATTATACCTTAACCATGCCTGT
This sequence comes from Fraxinus cuspidata, assembly GCA_903798385.1. Classification (NCBI taxonomy): domain Eukaryota; kingdom Viridiplantae; phylum Streptophyta; class Magnoliopsida; order Lamiales; family Oleaceae; genus Fraxinus; species Fraxinus cuspidata. The sequence continues at coordinate 19,104 of CAIGRP010007027.1, forward strand.
CCCATTGTTGCACACGAGTGGCCGGATGTCATCTGCTTCTGCCATCTTATGCTACTTTCTGTGTATATACAGCTTCACTAAGTACATCTTTGATTTCATTGATTTTTATGATCTTTTATGTGTCTAACACAACTAAAGAGTATTTTGTGGCCATCCAGATGGAAAACTGGGTAAATTTATGATGCATAAACAGAGAGGCCCAATCAAGACAATGTATCAGAAAAACACAATATATGACTAAAGATATTAGAACGTAATCATCACACAGGTGGTATCAAAATCAACCAGAAAAGATTATTACAAAAAACCTAAAACATTAAATATTGACTACAATATAAACAAGACACAAGCCAAGCAACATCTGCAGCAAAAACTGTTCAACCTTATTACAACCAATGACCATCAAATGAGAATAAAATGGCACAAGAAATACATTATTGAACTAAAAACACAAAAGTATTGTGATGCTACAAACCAGTTTTCACAATTCAACTCAAAGTAGCATCCATGTTAAATAAAGGAAAAAAACGTAACAAATGATTGAAAAGAGGATAATAAAAAGCAATGATAGAAGTGTCATTTCAAAATATCTCTCAATAAATTTGTAATTTGTGCTAATTGACATTTGAAATATTTTATTTCCATCAAATAATAAAAAATAAAAATTAGGAACAAGAAAGCAACATATATATAAATGCAGAATACGGGTATTTGAAAACAGAAAACAACAAAAGATGTTCCTGTAAATATTGCAGGAAAATATCTAAGAAGCAAAGTTTAAATCAACTACAAGTGAAGACCCTTGAAACTAACCTATAATTTCAATATTTCTATCAGATGATTGAAGACTACCAATTCCAAATCATGCCAAAAATTAAAAATTCAAACGATGTGATTGCCAATATGCCCCCGTTTGACACCCGTTAATTTCTCATTCTTATTTTTATTCTCATTCTTCATTTCAACCACACACATTCTCCAAATAAAATAATATTACACACAAATCAAAAACTTTTCTCACTTTTCCACCACACATTCTCATGTCAATTACTATTCCAAAATTTCTATTCTCCTCAAAATTAGATTCAAACACAAGCTATATGTGCTGTTGTCTTCTCTCCTAGTTTAATAATGATCAAATTCGATTTTACGTTTTAATTCTGAAAACCAGACAATAGATATGGAATCTATAGCACCCCCAATAAAGTGAAGATGTCTACATGAGATCTACAACACCCATAGTAAAATCCAACAGGTAACAAGAAATAAGCAAAGCATCCCAAATGAGATGGAAAGAAGCCATGCCTCAAAGGTCATAGCAGGAGATGGAGTTAATACGCGTTATCATCCAATCCTATCAGTCCTCCAGCCAAAAATCCTTGTAATCAGTTGAATACCTCGCGGCTCAACATTCTAGTGTTATCTAATAGTTATGAGAATTTCTTCCTCAAGATTAATTAGTAACCAGAATTTACATCATAAAAAATATAATACTGTAAGTAGCTGTAAATCCATGAAAATTCACACGCTTCATTTATCATGAGAAAATTAAAAAAATGCAATACATTCAGGCTCAAAAAAATAAAACATTCGCAAAAATTCCATCCAAAACTCAATGCAAGTGAGATGCAAGTCCCAATATATCCGTCTACCTCATAAATTATACATTTTAAAAGTCGAATGAAACAGAAATATAGATTCACCCAAACAAAAACACATTTACAGAAGCATTTTTTCAACAAAAATTGGATGCCTATAGACATATAAAATAAGATAGCTAAGCTACACGAATGCGCAGATCAACAATTTCATAGGAGACCAACAGATAGATATGATAAGAGGTGCATACCCGGTAACGAAATTAAGTGTGAATCAATATACTATAGATCTACAAAACTGCATTAAATGAAAATAAAATAGGAAAGGAAAGGAAACGTACCTTCGAAATTATCGATAGAGGGAAAAGCAGTGGTTATTAAAAGTGTGACATTGTTGATATCTTAATATTTACTTTATTGAAGATTATTGCACAATGAAAGATTGCGGATGAATTTGATATATTTAAAAGTTAAGGACAAACTTGTTAGTAAGGAAATATATTGAGGACCATTAGTGAAATTTTCCTTCATCCGTAAATTGAAGGTCGACGTCTACAGGATGGAGAAATCTGCCGTTGAGTATATTTCCAGTTCAATTTTAAATTTCCTTTTCTACTTCTAGTATTTTCTTTCATGCATTCCTCCTCTCTTTTTATTGAGTGAAAAACATCGTTGGGCACTAACTTGTAGTGGAGTTTCAATTTAGTCATTCATCTTTACTTTATTTTAATTAATATAACTACTAAAATTATCAATTTATTTAGATTACATTACCGACGTCTATGATAAATTTTAAATGAGTGATGGATCTATATCTGTGGCACCCATTCACCATTCAAATAGCTAGAGTTGACATATATTCAAAATTTATTGTCCGTTAAATTTTTTACATCTCACCACATCGTTTCTTAATAAATGAAAAGAAGCAAAAGTGTAACATGACAATAATGTATCAATACATGTTGGTCACTTCCCGTTTGCTAAGAAATAATGATGTAATAAGGTGTCAAAAATGTGTTGGGGAATTCACAAATTCGGAGTAACAGATGTATTTTGATAGCTAAACCAAAATCTCCACATTGAACATGAGGATAATTACATTACCAGTGTCCATTGATTCAATCCATTACAAAACAGACACTTGATAAGCAACATTATAATACCTAACTCACAGTCTAAATTAGACAACAACATTACAAAACTAAACTTACACAGATGAGTTACCCAAGCCTAATGAGAAAAATATTTCAAATGACAAGACTCAATCAACAGAAACGAAACTATGGCATGATGCATGTATTAGTCAGAACAGAAGGTGGATTTGGAGGGATAGATTATCTGTAACTCGTCATCTTCTGCTTATAATCACAAGGGAAGTAAGTAACGGAATTCAGAGGCATAAGGCTGAATCTCTAAAAGTTGTGACTTATTTGTTTCACCATTTACTAGACACTCCATAATCAACCTTTTCAACGAGGAGTTGCTTCTTGTTGTACGTGGTAGTTGGCTGTAAATCCATTCTAGCAGTGAATCCATGTCATCGGCGAAATCTTTCATGTACCACTGCATCAGTTTTGGCACTAAAATCTTTTTCTTGCTTGTAATTCCAACTGAAGCTTCCAAATACTCTACTTTAGCTCTCTCTAATTCGTTCACTACTTCGTCAGCCGTGTAAATCCTTAACTGTAAACCATTTTGAACCAGTATAAATTTGGCGTAGATAATGAATAGCTGCATAGATATATCGAACTACTTACGGCTGGAGAAGACCAGGTGCCTCGGCAAAGAGCAAATGTGACATTGGGTTCTGGATAACCAAGACCATAAGTACGCCTCAGAAGCATCTCTTTCTCATCTATTAGCTCCTGTATGTATGTACATACTCCATCATGTATAATATGACACAAGCTTGTTATTCATAAAACTTAGTAAGATTACTATATATATATATCTAATGGACCATCTTGTTTACAGTCTTGTTTTATCTCAGAGATTCCTTTGGAATTTGGTAAGTTCATATAATAAACTTGAGCCGTTATCATAATGGTCCAAGAAACTTTTAAGATCCCTTTTTTTTTTGTTTTGAGCATGAATTTGACTGCAGCATTAGTTAGAACTTGGAACGTCTTCACTTACACGTTCAGATTCTGCAGGATGGCGGAGGATGAAATGTTCAATTGCCAGAGAATTGAGTACAATCCCACCAACATTAATTGTTGCCTGTATCATAACTATCCATCACGAATATTGTTGTATTGCCAAAACTTAGTTAATTACATACTCCACATATTAAATCACCTACCTCGTTCATGAGTGCCAGAAGTTTCTCCTGTGTGGAGGGCAAGCCCTGCTGTAGAAATGCCTGTAGTTTAATGGAAGATTCATTAATTTAACTGTGTATTTTTATGCTGTTTATTTTGTTTCCTGGGAAATTAAAGTCATAAAATAAAGTCTCACTGTACATTCATTACGCAGGCATTATAGATATTAATCCAGAATGCCAACTTCTGCTTGTAGGTGAAGTAAGTTATGTTCACTTTGCTGAGTTTGTGCATCGAAATCCTACACAAAAGAATGCCTAGTGTCATGTAGCTCAGAGAATAATCATAATGTACTTTATTGGAATCTCTGAAGTACCTCAACTTTCCCATGGCAGGAAGGCATTCAGAGAGACGGCTTTTGTCCAAGGAAGCTCTTGTGATTTGGATGGAGTTGTTATACGGTCCAACATCTCCGATGGTGCCATCAATGTCAGCCAATATTCTGTAAGGATCAAGATTAGATGCATTTTGATTGAATGAGGGAATCGGCTCTATACAGCTGAACGCGGTTGTTTTTGACATGAAGCCTTTTGAGTTGATGCAGTTTAGAGAATGCTGCTTCTCTGATATTCTTTTGCTCTTGAATGTTGTCTGATTTAGATTCAGAAATATACTTATTAAGCACCTAATCAGTTCTTCTGACAGCTTATTTGGCCTCTTAATTTCACTTCCCAAATTGATTATGGTGCTTCTTGAACATCTTGAATTCTCGACTATGCTTCTTGAACATCTTGAATTCTCTACTATGCCTTCTGTTCAGACCAACCAAATAATAGGGTGGATTTCAAAATACGCCTCAAGGTAAACCACAAATAATTGCTCAGGAGGTGATGTATCTACACATTTTATTTATTCATTTATTATTTTCACTTTTGATGGAAATAGGCGTCAGATTAATTATAAAGGATTTTGGTTTACCATTGATCCCCAGAGAAGTAATGCTTTGAATTTCTGTGGAGGCTCTCCTTTCCCTCCCAACCTCATACTTTCGATACGCATAATCCGATGATCTGCTAAGAATTTCAGTGTCTTTGGACTCTACATGGTTTGGCCGCCGGGAAGGTAACTTGTATAATCGGCGTTGAATCCGCTGTGGCTGAAATTCTTTCAACTGCAGCAATTCCCATTCTTCGGTCTGCTTCTTTTCTTGGTAAACATTCAACTTGAGCTCATTTATCTTTCTCTCCAGCCAAATAATCTCTTCTTCCACTAATGCTACTTCTGCTAGAAGCACTTGAACCTGCATTTGATATAGCACTTGGATTCCTCACTTGGAACTCATATTTAATCTTCAAATATGGTTTTCACAAGGGATGAACAACGAGTTATGTCAAACTTTCATGGGGGTCGTGTATTCAGAAAGTTTTTTTCAACCCTTTTTTTTAACTGTGACCCATTTAATGCTAGACAGAACATCAAATTACTACCATACGCAACAGCAGAGAAATTTTTTCCCAAATTAGAGCTGTTGAATTCTCGGGACTTTCAGGATGTGTTATTCATAGTTTGGTACAAACAAGAACAAGGAGAATTCTGTAATGCCTCTTATCAACTTCAACTATATATTTATCAAAAGGAAACTAGTAAATCCTCAATACCACTAAAAGGATAAAAATGGAAAAGAGAGACGACAAAAATGTAGTCCAGCACGAATTGTCCATTGTTTGTGTGTTTGTTCAGGATCCTGAAATTTAAATATCCAAATTATCGACTGAAATCAAGATATTTTAAATCTTATGCAACGTACAAGTTGACCGCAATTTGTCACCTTCCAAACCATCTGCCATATACATTATGCCACATTGTTGACGTCTGAGTGCCTTTGAGATCATTTGAACTAACGAGGAAAAAATCCAACCACACGATTGCATCATTCCTTGGAGGAGCTTTAGCCTAACTGACTAGACACATCGACTTAAGTTTCATTAACACCCAGAAAGCCGAAGCAAATGGTGAAAAAGTTGTAACCAACTCACTGTAATGCAATAGATTAGGTTTATGTTTAGATCGCCCAGTATAATTTTGACAAAGCATTGCCTGGACTAGAAATATAAGGGAGGCATGTATCTGGAATACGTGATAGCCAGGGGTAACCTAAAGACTAACAGGTGAGCTGAAACTAAAAAGCAGCATGAGATATTTGGGAGAGACTGCTGATTACAAGGATAGACAATGGCATCTGTCCTCCAAGATACATTTTCGTCTAATTATCAACAAAACTGGAGACCTATGGTCGTTCTTATCTTAATCGATTTTATCATTCCATGGCAAGCATGCATCCAAAAGTTCCACCGCGTTCATTATGCCTCATTTTTGAAATTAGCTTCAATGTCTTCAAAGGACAAGGTAATTTAGGTAATGTTATTGCCAATCAATACCACTTTACCTAATGCTTCGACAGCACGCAATAAACAGACAAGGAAGCAGAAAAAAAACTCGAAATTTACTATCTCTTTCTGATCATATTTCAACTTTCCAAGATTTCAAAACCCAGAAAACCCCCCGAGAGAAAAAGCTTTCAATTGTTAGAACGGCTTTAATACTAATACTAGGGAAAAATCAGCTTCCATTAGCAGTAAAATTTTGCGATCGTTAGGGGTTTGAAAATTATATCGCATTGAATTAATTGAATACATTCTGGTCACGTAGTCTTAGTGTCTTACTCTCCTCTTTCACACGGATAAGCAACGGTTTTCAAGGAAACAGACAACCGCTAATTAATGAATTAAACACTACCTTTAATGGGAGCAACAAGGAGACGCATGAACAAGAGTGAATTGACCCATTCAATGCACAACTCAAAACTTTGTTCAGTTCCAGTTCCCCATTTAATTCATGCTGCAATTTCTCCACCTGCAACATTAAACAGGGTGATGAGAAATTTATCAGCTCTGTCCCAAAAACTGAAATTCATTCTAACTCACCTCCTCCTCAAGCTGTTCTCTTGTTTGTTTCTCCTCACCTGCCTGCATCAACAAATCTTCGAATTTCATAATTCAAAACAGCCACAAGCAAGCGATCATGAAATCCCCATAAAAACCCAAAGTCCTTGTTGTGATATGCTTTCGATTTAATAGCTTTGAGCTTAAATTGATGAAGATAAATGTCGAAGAATACATGTAGCATATGTGTGTGCGCATTTTAGAGAACGTGAATCCACCGTTGGCGTTTAACTTCAACCAGGAGGTGATAGACGTGAAGCCCATGAACAATTTTAACATCTTAACAGTTGGTGTTTAAGATTCCGACTCGACCCGGTTCTACAACACGGTCGACATAGTTTGTGGCCCGGTTTGTGTCAGCTTATGAGCCTATGTTTTAGTTTTGTCATTTATTATTGTTTTAAGGAATTGTGTTGCATAAAGAGCAATGCTTTATGCGATGCTACAATTTAAGTACAATTTCAATTAGGTTCATCTATTTAACTATCGATCATTTTGTATAATTGTAGTTTTAAGTACATTTTAATTAAATTGTCATCGCTAGATTCTAGAAAGAATAGATTAGTCTATCACCAAAAGATAGATTGAATTTATTGATTTTTTTGCATGTATGTACAAAATTAAGAAAACTTGAAAAGTATTTACATATTGAACATCGTGGATATAATCATTTTGAATTGAACATCTTTAAAAATAAAGATTCCGTTTCATTGTAATATGTCCCAATCTCCTAATGAAACTTTCGTTATTGGGTGAAGCGCCGTGCAACAAATATAGATAGATCACTATTTTTATTGTCGTTATTGTCAACTTTTGATCCCCTTATGCCACCACCTTCTTTGTTGTCCCTAGCTTCACTGTTTTTATTAAATCTATCGTCGTCACGAGCAATTGCAGAAGTTAGGAGGCAACAAACAATCAAAAGCACAAAAAACATTTTTTATGGCACGTTACATCTTTTCAACTTTTTTACGAAAATATCAAGAATGGAAATCTTAGTCCGACCCGAGCAAGGCTCAGCTCGTTGAGCTCATGACAGCTCGTGGGCTCATAAAAAACCAGAAGAAAAAAGTAAAAAAAAAATATATATTTTTTTTAAAATGAAAAAACACGAGCTCATGGGCTGAGCCGAGCTCGACCCTTGAGCACGAGCTGAGCACGAGCTTGAGCTCGGCTCGGCCCATGTCCACCACTAGTTTGATATGAAAGTGAAAATTGAGTTCAAATTTCAAGATACAACAACTTTAAACTTCTTTATTGTTAATTTCATGGAAAAATACATTCTTATGGGGTATTTTGATTTTTATGTTCCAACTTACATGAAATTGAAAAACATTTTCACCTTTATTAATCATACGGACCGCAGGAATAAATTCATCGAATGTGGAACTTGCAAAAACGTCCTTATGACGATTAGACTTTTGCACCTCCAAAATGTATAACAAAAGGAATAAAAGAGAGAATTTTTCTTCGTGTCAAACTAGAGGTACACTCTGGCATGACTTTGAGATCCAAAATTTATACCTTGTGCACCTCCAAACTAAAAATTTAGGATATGTTTGAACCACATTATTTTGGAAGAATGTATTTTGGAATAGTAGATTGATGGAGAATGTGTGCTTGACAAAGATGGAAAAGTTATTGATGTGACGGAAAATATTATTTTATTGAAGAATGTGTGGTTGAAAATGAGTAGAAG
>CAIGRP010007037.1:0-11111 GCA_903798385.1 Fraxinus cuspidata
AAAATTTCTTGATGTTCTCAAGAAGATCCAAATCAATATTTCGTTGATTGACGTGATATTAAAAATTCCAAGTTACACAAAATTTTGAAAGAGATGTTGACAAAGAAAAGAATGCTTTTGGAGTTTGAAATGTGGCATTAAATGAGAAAAATAGTGCAAGAATGCAAAACAAATTGCCTCACAAGTTGAAAGATCCCGGGAGTTTTACTTTTCCTATTTCAATTGGAAATTCTTGTGCCATTAATGCAATGTGTGACACGGCGTGCTAGTATAAATCTAATATCATATTTTATTTATAGGAAATTGGGATTGGGTGTAGTCAAATCAACATTAATAAAGCTACAACTAGCTGATACAACAATTTCAGCCACATTGCAAAGTTGAGGATGTGCTCATAAAAGCAGAAAATTTAATATTTCCGGTGGACATCATTGTGTTGGACATACTTGAACATCGAGACATTCCAATTATATTGGGTCTGCGATTTTTAGGAATGGATCGAACTCTAATTGGCCTGGAGAAATTTGAGCTAATATTAAGGAAGGAGAACAAGAAAAAAATATTTAATATTTATACCCCACTTGAGAAACCTTCCAACAACAATAATTGACGTAGAATTAACAAAGAAGAACCACTTGATCAACGAAATTATCAGGATAGAAAATAAAATTTTGATGGACTTCTTGGTAGAGATGAAAATAAAAATATCAAAATATGGAGAGTAAAAAAAGGGTGCATAAATGAAAACTGCACAAAGTACAATGATGGCATAGCTTTGAGCCACCATGATCAAATATAGCACAACGTCAAACTAATGGCAACATTAAAGAAGCGTTTCTTGGGAGGCAACCCAATCTTTTTTTCCTTTTATTTATTTTATTTTTGAGTTTTATGATAGTTTAGTTTATTTTAAGGTTATTTGTGACTCATCATCTATCCCCATTTTCCCTTGAGTCTTCAATACGTTAGTTGATTTATTAAAAGTTAGGGTTAAGTAACACTTGTTCGAATTATTTGATCTTAATACTTTATTTGATTTTTTAGAAACATGATGTCACGAAACATTTAAACCAATTTTTACAAATGAGCCCATGGGACCAATAGGAAAGTTAGCCATTGAATTACAAGTCATATTAGTTGAGTATTTTCTTCACTTTCTTTCCAACCCTTTTATATGTGAATTTAAGAATAAAAACATTGAGGACAATGTCTAGTTTAAGTTTGGGGCTGAAAAATATGAATTTCATTTTTTATGTGCTTTTGTATGCTTTTATTGTTTCAGTAAAAAAAAAATTTAAAAAGAGTGAAACAATAAAATATAATAAAAATATTTTCTTTTTGTGTGTTTGGGTGAGTTAGTTGGCCGGCGGCAATAACGAATATATTGAATTATGAATTGATCTATGAATAATGAATAAGTTGCATGATTAGATTAAAATTTTATTTTCCATGTGAAATTTTAATATATATGGAGCACATGAATTAAATTAAGCATTGTGTATAAATGAGTTGATTTCAGAATCGGATATGTTGAAATAGTGGACTAAACATATTAAATTCAAACCACTAAATTTTATATTATTGGACCAAATTTAGAATAATTTTGGGAGATTTCACTGTTGTAGGAAGATGTTGAGATAAATAGAGATTCCATGTGTGAAATTAAAAAACTTATGTGGATTGTCTAAGGTCAGTAGGATGCAATTAGGTAAAATCTCAAATTAGAGGTCGTTTTATTTGAATTGATGTTAAATGAGGGACATTGCACTAATTAAGGTATAAAAAAAATTATTTGAAAATTTCTCTTTGTAGCCTTTATAACTCAAGCAATTAAGCCTGCAAGAGTCTTTAAAACCTAGTGCCCTATGGTCATCTAACTTGATAGTCATCGGCTGAAAACTTGTTAAATGAGTTATTTAGAAGGTTTAAGGGAGATATGCTTCAAAAAAGAAAAAAATATTCATATCAAAAAAGATTAAAAAAAAAAGTGCATGAAACAGAAGACGCACCAAATGCCTTGATTAAGTCTTGAACACTTGTTTAAGAAAAATTTAACTTTTGATAAGAGATTGTTGGCCCAGTTAGGTCCTAAAAATTGAAGCAATCAAACTTAATAAGGAATCTTTGTTTATTGAAATATCGAACTGTAATCGGCGAAATTTTGCCAGACTAGAGAGGTGTGGATAGTAAAAAAAAAATCTAACATTAATTCACATACTGAAAAAGAGTGAAAAGAATAAGTTTAAGGGTGTATGAATCTTATGAGTGATGAAAGAACATATATTGACCATTGAGGGTCGAAAATTGAAACAACTTATGAATTCATAATACTATACTTAATTCTTCACACACACATACACACATTGATTTTATATTGAAAAAGTGGATTTTAATTTCTGTACTGTGATTTTGAAGCTGTGCATGTATTTCATATTATGATTTTAATTCCGAGTTAAAAATGCAGGTTAGCTAGCTAAATTTGATTGACTGGTCATCAATTAGATAATTAGATTACGTGTTTATGCGTTTCTTAGGTTTTAGTTTTGTTTGAGAACAAACAAAGATTCAAGTTTGGGAGTATGATAAGTGTAGTTTCTACACTTATTAGATGTCCTAAATCATGATATTTTATCGTCTTTTAAATAAAATTCTACTTAATTTATGTTATATTGTATTTTGTAGGTAAAATTTTATGTTTAATAAAAAATTGGAGAAAAGAGTGCAAAATTAGCAAATAATGGCAAAATCGAAAGATGAACATTGGAGAAAAATATTACATTAAATGTGCCTCAATAGACTTGTATTGAAAATTTTAATTAGAAACCCAAATTATATATATAGAGAGAGAGAGACAGGTACATACAGGGAAAAATGGAGAAAGACAGAAAAAATAAAGAATTGTAGTGTGAGAAGAAAACAGAAAAAAAAAAAAAGCACACAGAGAGAAGATAGGAAAAAAGGCCAGAAGAAAGAAGAAAAGAAGAAGAAAGAGGAGAGAGAAAAGGAAAAGAAAGAAAACGGCCAGAGGAGAGAGAAAAGAGAAAAAGGAAAGGAGACTGCAGACACTAGAAATTTCACGTTTCGTCAATTTTTGATGATATTTTTTCACTTTTACGTGTTTTTATTTTTATAATATGAATAACTAATTTTTATATTAGAGAAAACAATGTAGTCAACTTGTATTTATTTTCTATTCAAGATTTCTGTGATTTATTTATGTGTTGGTTTTACTATAAATCTAATACATTAAATTACATGATCAATAATTTGATAATTATGTGAGACTCTTACGAATCAATATGTGAGTTTGAGATTTAGATCATATAGTAAAATTATAAATTAGTATAACGTGTAGAGATACTTATACTGATTATTGCAGTCATAATATGAATTCGTAAAACTAGTGTTTCGTTTAACTAAAATTGATTCGCATAAATATATGGAATTTAATTAGTTAAATAGGCTCAATAAGAACTAGAAAGGGGTAAATTGAATATAATAGAAGAATTCGATCGAACAATACATTAGATTATGAATCATGAATTAAGAATTAAGGTGATCAAAAGATGAAATTGTTATACCCTAATATTCATTACATATTTGGATATGTTCAATTATCAGTTGTTTGCAATATTATTTTATTTTCAATTAGTTAAAAGTAACAAAGAAAAATATTCATAATTATTTACTTGTTTTTATCAAATCGGAGTTAGAAAAATTAGATTAAGTCGTAAAGTATAGTTTTCGTGGGAATGATATCCAGACTCAAAAGTCCACTATATTGCTTGTTACGATATCATACACTTGCAATATAAAAAATGCTACAACATCCACCACGCTCTTGTAGTTGTGTCGCTACGCCAAAAGGATTCGACCATCGGCTTGCATCCAAACAATAGCTACATCAGCTGGGTTCTCCACGACTGCTCCAATCCCATCTGCTATGAGTCTTGTCGCGATCTTCTGCAATCATTATAGAAAATATTTATGAACTCCTCAATATCTTCATCTATATGATCATCTTCATCAACATCTCTCAATGGAAATGGAGAATCTGTTAAACTAAGCTACATAACCATTTGGCTCTTTCCAAATACTGGCAAAGTTGGTGATGCCATTGCGCTATTAAGCATCTCCAGCGTCCTTACCATTGCATTCATAGTGACATAATCCTCCTCCGTCGTTGCCGGCTAGAAGGGGGCAAGGTGGTGGTTGTGTTTACGTTTGTTGAGGTGGAAGGGAAGATGGATATTAGGGTAAGCCGGATTGTTACTGCAGCTAAACTCATATTCAATTTGTGTCAAGTGGTGAGCCGCAGCAGTCGATGGTAGCGGAGAAGGTGGTGGTGGACTTGTAGTGGCTGTGGTGGAACATGAGATTTTGGTGTGAAAAATCCCCCATTCTGGTGTGCTTGCTCGTGGGGAAGAAAAAGAAAATAAATTAATTAATTCTGGGGAAGAAGATGGAGTGGATGGAGTGGAAAATAAAATTTTAAATTTTTGGAATTGTGGGTGATACATAAAAAAAATTTGAATATAATTTATAAAAAAATAAAAAAATTGGATACTAAAATTGCAATTATTACATTTTAATTTCGACATTTTTACTATTTTTTATGAAATTTTTGACAGTATGGAATTTTTTGTACAAAAGGTTTCAAATTGGGAGATTTTCTGCTATTAATCATTTTTTTTTTTTACATAGACATTAATTCTGTACTTTTAATTCATGCCTTTTGATATGTGGAATTCACACTTTTAATTTATGTGTATGTGGAATTCATTTTGAAATTATTCATCTAAAGTTATTCATGCCTTTAACTTCTATATATGTGAATTCACGTATTTGGTCTTTTGCATGCTGGTAAAAGATTTAGTCAATTTTGTTAACTTTCATATATGATTTTTTTCCTAATACACGTTTAGTAATTAATTTTTATATATAAATTCATATCATATATGTTTAGTAATTAATTTTTATTTCACATCATGTATGTATGGTAATTAATATTTTTAACCTGATTAAATATTTTTAGATGTTCCTTTATAAACTTTACATTGATAACCCATCATGTTGTTGCCTCTAAAGTAGCACGACATTATAATTAATATTTCAGATGAATATTATTTGCTTATGAAGAATATAAATTATAATTTTCAATATTTCAAAAAATTGCTCTTGGATAAGTAATAGTAAAATATAACGTGATCTCGAAATAGTATATTATAATTCTTATTTAATATTTTAATTAGATTTTACTTGCTCTCGAAGAGTATAATAATATAGAATCTAACATAAATCATATTTTTACTCCTTAAAAGTAAATCATTATATAATTTATTACTCTGGATAGTAATGGTTATTACTCCTAAAGAGCATGATATTATTGTTATTCTGGAATGAAATACGATTTAGACATTTAAATATTCCAAAAGAATGTGGTAAAATTATTTGGATTAATTAATACGAATCAATATTCTTGATTGTGTTGCTCTAAAAGAAGTACAATTTTATATTTATTAATATTCTTGAAAAATATTATGTTGTTATTTTTTTAGAATCACAATTTATACATTTTCAATGTAAATATTGTATTGATCATAGACAATTACAAGTTTAATTAAAATGTTTCTAAAGAAGCGATATTTTAATTATATCAATATTCCTAAAGAATATTGTTTTGAGACTCCAGAAGAGTCACTATTGTTTGACAGAAGAGATGAACTTACTATTGCTAGTAATTTGTTCTCCACTAAATATAAGATATACCTTCAGTTTCTAATAGTATTTCTTAATTGATACACTACTCTAACTCTAGTGATCATTTTGATAAATATTGTATTTTCTAGAAGTTCAATAATTTTTATATTTTATTGTTTGGCATGTCCATTAGTTCATCACTGGATAAACAATGGTACGGAATTAAAAATTCAAATGAACATTTAACAAAGAATTAGAAGATTCTTCAATCCAAAGAATTCATGTATGATGTTTGTTTTTGAAAATTGGTCATTGATCACCATTGGCAAAAATATGGACTGATTTCTCCATATTTCTAAAAATTAATTAAGGTGACAAATGGGGCCACATCATCCTTCACGTTAACTATCTAAATATTATTTGCATCTAATATATTTGATACAAATACTAGATGATTGCATGGTATTCGCAACCGAAATTTGTAAAATTATTTTGAGCATAATTTTCAGAATATATAATCAAGACAGTATCTTGTTAATGCTGGTAATCCTAGATTTCAACATTTTAATAAGTGTTAGTTAAGATGTCGAAAAATAATTTAACACTATTGTTTGTTAAACGCTCTCAATTAATTGAGAGCAAAATACTTCTCATTTCTGTTTAAGGAATACTATTGCACATTATACCAATATTATAGTTCTCCCTTTTATAATTGATTTATGGTTAGGGCCTAATTTATTCATCGACTTATTTTGTTAGTGCAATATATAAAATTGATCTACCACAATTCATTGAGATAAAAAGTAAAAATTGCTGAGAATAAATGCGAAGTTTGAACGTTTATCCCCAATGAGTGATATTTTATAATACATTAAATGATTGTCAATTTGATTTGATATTTCTCTCAACATTAAGGAGAGGAACAAAGAAGTTGAAAATAATATACAAATGCATCGTTATACTTGCAAAAGATAATCCAAAGCAAAAGTTCGAAAAATAATTTATTGATATGCATTTACTGATCAAAGAGATCAACAATATCTCACGCGCCAGTTATAGATGCTCCAACATTAATTCAAGAAATATCCAAAAATCTCAATTCTGGTTGATTTTTCAAATCACAAACTTGTAGGTACCAATTTTCCCTTTGTTTTTCGCATTACCTTAAGAGTGTTGTAAGTGATAAGTGTATTAGTAAATAATAATTGTACCCTTGTAACTATAGAAATTGTTATCATTGTATTATTAATTCTCCCCTGTAAATATGGAGTTTTGGTTCTTAATATAATACGCAGAAGTCTATTGATTTCTCTAATTTATAACAAAGAGTTCATTTTTTTCATTTAGGTTTGAAGTTTCTTCTTTCCCTAGAGCCATTATTTTTTGTACATACTGCTAAGATTTAGAACATCATCAGGGCTATTGTCACTCCAACTTCTAACAAAGATAGTTGATTCCCAGTAATTTGTTCAAACCAATCATCCTTCAAAAGCATAACACTTAAAGACCATTGAATGGCATAGACTACAATAAAAAATTATGACAAATTTGGTAGTTCAATCATAGCGAAACAAAAAAACAAATTCCTGTAAATGGATATTGTGGTTGATCAATTTGTCTTTGAGAATTGCTTTCTTAGTATCTGACTGATCAACCTGCTTGACATTTCCAAGCATATTCCAATTAACAATCCAACACAAATCCATCAATTTACAATGTGGGCAATGGACATTTATCATGCGTGACTATTAGTTGTATATAGGAACGCCAAATGACTTTAAACTAATAAATATATTATTCTAACTAAACTTTGGGGAGTGTCTCTATAATATTAAAAATTAGAAAAAAGCATACCCTTCACGGATTCTCTATAATTTTTATGACTAGGAGTATGCGTTTGTATTTTGTCATATATTTTCTTAATTTTGCTCTTTTATAAAATTTGTAACTCATTGCACTAAATATTTATATTTATATTTAAATGAAGGTAATAAGCCCTGTTTAGTGGCCTTTAATTTTTTTAAAAAAATTATATTTTGAATAGTATTTTCTTGAAAAATATGAGACTAAAAAGTAGAAAATTTTTTGAATTTACGTTTTGAATATTTTATTTTATAAATGGGGTTTTCCCCTTGAACAATTCCCTGAAAAATCAGGGACACCACATAATTCCCTGGAAAGGGCACCACATAATCCCTTGGTTTTCGAGGGGATTGTTCAAGGGGCACGGCCCTAATAAATGTAAGGTTGAAAATGAATACGGGGCGTCACATAATCCCCTAGTCTTTCAGGGAATTGTTCAAGGGGCGCACCTTTATAAATGTGAGGTTGAAAATAAATACGTTAAAAGGAAGGAAATCAAATAGTGGCTAAATTGAAAAGGAAAATTTTCAAAAATTCAAACGACAAATCAGTGGCAGTGTCGTAATATTGAAGTAAACATGTGTCAAATTATTAATCAGAAGTTCATGGTCTAAAACCCCAAGCTTTACCTTCCATTCAAACCCCTCATTCCGTGCCATTAAAAGTCAAAACCCTCGTGTAATTTTGTGCCGCCATGACAGTGCTCAGCCGGCTGAGAGCGGCGGCGCAGCCACTTGGACTTAGTCTCAAAAAGAGCCAGCGAGCCTACGGGTCGGCGGCTGCAGCTCAGCTGGACTACGATTACTATTATTATAATGATGAAGATGAGGAACCGCAGAGAAAGGAGAACCGGAGGGGAATGCAGGAGGCAACGCCGCCGGAGGAGGGGTGGGACGCAGTGGGGAGGGGGTCGCAGTGGGTGATCATGGGAGATCCAATGGTGAGGCAACACATGTACGCCGAGAGGCTCTCGAAGATTCTAGACGTCCCTCACATTTCCATGGGTAATCTCGTTCGTCAAGAACACCCTCACTCTTCCCTCTACAAACAGGTATACTTCAATGTTTTCCCTTTACCGTTGTCCTTGTTAAGAATAGCTTGAAAAATCAAAGAAATCAAGAAATGTGTGTAACCATTTTTGGAGGTTGAGTAAAAGGAATTGAATTATGAGCAGATGAATGCAAAAATCTACTTGAAGATTGAAGAAAATTGAAGGCTTTAGGTCGATTGTTCTCTTGGTTGACTCAGAAGATTAACCTAAGAGCATGTCTGGTTAAGCTTAAAATGTTTGTTGTAAGTGACTAAACAATTAAGTTTGAAAATAAGTAATCTTTGAAGTTTCTAATTGCAGAATGTGATTCTAGTTTCTTTATTATATAATTGAAAGCTCAACAGAAGTGCGTAAAAACGGAGTCCAACGTAGAAACAGAAGTTTGTTGCCTTAAGTCTTGAATTATTTTTTGTTGGCTCAGAATTGGAAGCCAACAGCTAAATGAAAGTACTATTTGAACTTTAACTAAACCATTTGGGATTAGCCTACCTTATAGAGAAGTTCATATCGCCCTGATCAATCCTTACTGGCTGACACTGAGGAAACAAAAAAGGAAAGAAAGAAACCATTGATTTAAGCTTTAAATGTTAGGCCTCCTTTTTGTGGCACAATCTTTTTTTATTATTATTCCAGTAATGAAAGTTTTTCAGTCTTTTTCTCTCTATTTGATCTTGGTCCAGATTGCAGGAGCAGTGAACCAAGGGAAGTTAGTCCCAGAGGATGTAATTTTTCAGCTATTGTCAAAGAAATTGGAGGAATGTTACTGCAGAGGTGAAACAGGCTTCATCTTGGATGGAATTCCACAAACACAGATTCAAGCTGTTAGTTTTTAGTTCCCATATACATTTTTCTGATTTTAAATCTCCCTTTTTTTTTCCTAGTGGAGCTTTATTCTTGAAATTATCGACACATTCCACTTATTTCTTCATAGATGATAGATATTCACAATCTTGATATGAAGAATATCAAATGGTCAAGACTTTAAATGATAGTTGGCAGCCTTGAATGTGTTCTCAAATGTTTTAAATTGAGTTGAAGTTCTTATGCACTCCATTTAGTTCAATTTCAAGCTCCTGTTTCGTGTTGTAAAAATTTAAGCCTCCGTTTGGCTACCAATAAATAAGTTTTGTCAAACATTAATTTCAATTATACATTCATAACTGCTACTCATTTATAATCCACACATTTCGCAAAACCCACTACTATTCCTCTTTATAAATTGATTTATAAAATCAAATGAAGGCAAGCATTTTTATCTAGTTTTGACCAAGCACATATGAATTTGACAATTGTCTGTGCATAGTATCGAATGTCTGTTGTTCAAATTTAAGAGGGAATACGTCTGTTGTTCAAATTTAAGAGGGAAAAGATGTTAAATCTGTGTAGTTCTATTAAAAGCTTCTGTGAAGAAATTTGATCTATATTGGTTTCATATGATACAGGTAATTTGAGTATTTTGTTTGTTTATACTCGTATTTTTTGTTCTTTACAGGAGATCCTGGATCAAATTGCCGATATAGACTTAGTGCTGAATCTCAAGTGCACAGATGATTGCTTGGTGAAGAAATCACCAGGGAATGGAATCTACACTCCTGGAGAATACCATTGCATGGCTTGCTCAGGATTCGATCCAAGTTTTCAGCCACTAAATGATCCTCTGAAATGTTCCAATGCTGACATGGATTCTTGGAAGGAGAGATTTCGTGTGTATGCAGAGCAGGTAAGTCCATAACAGGGTTTAAACTTAACATTACCTGTGTCTGATTTTGGAGAAAGTTGATTGAATTTTGATATAGGTTGGAGAAGCTTTCCTGATTAATTTGTTGTGATTCGGTGTTTTACTCTATGAACTTTTATATGATTGTAGGATTATGCTGGTTCTAGCAATATGGCTTTCAGATAAGAGTCATGCCTACTTGTACAAAGTTAGGTAGTTTACAAAATACATGTTGTCAACATTTTGGCCAATGATTTAAAAAAACAGTTTTTGAACTCAATGACCTAGATCTTGCCACATCATTTTGTCAACACACTTTTGTAAACCACATTTGTTCCAGTAGCATAATTGTTCAGATAAACATTTTTCAGTTTGGGAGTGGTCTTTTTAGTTTTATCAATGATATGCTGAACGTGCTCATTTTGGATTTCAACGTCAATCTATCGTATACAAAGTGTTTCATTCCCCCTTTCTCTCGTTTCACTTTTGTGAGAGAGGCTGTACAATGGATATAATATTTGGTTATTCTAAATTTCTGTCAATCATTTCCTACTTACGAGTCAATTCTGGTTTATTTATCCTTTTCTTTTCAGTTGATTCTGTTTTGAGGAGTCTGAAATTCTTACATTTTGTTCCTTTTTACTATGAACAGTAAAATTTGTTATCTCGAGTTAACAGTGTAACCCCAACATGCTAAAGTGCACATTTTGTTTTCTTCAGAGGAAACCCTTACAAGAATATTACAAGAAACAACATAAGCTTATTGACTTCCAAGAGAGT
>CAIGRP010007040.1:0-19444 GCA_903798385.1 Fraxinus cuspidata
CATTGATTCGTCATGATTAGATGTGTTGTCAAATTATAAAATTAGGGTTAGAAATAATTATTAATTGGGGATTCCGGATCCTAGTGCGTCCTTCATTCATAAATTACATAAAATTTGTATTCAACCATTAATTGCATTTAGTTTAGTAATTTACACTTGCATCGTAGTTGATTTAATTCTATTTAATATTATCGTTTCGATTAAGGTCATTGTAAATAGAAATCAAATTAAGTAAATCTCCGTGTGAACGATACTCGGATTCAAAAAAGTCCACTTTATTACTTGTTAACGAACCGTACACTTGCGGAGATTTTAATCCGAAATATATTTTCGCATAACAAATTTTTGATCTATACCTAATTTGTTTTCAATTCTTTGCTAAAAATAGAAGTGACGTCACATCTTTATTACAATTTTTTTTTTTTTTAAGTAATTTGATTTCTTATAGGGTTTTCGTAGACATGGCAATTAATGTTTATTTATAGAATACTTTCCCTTGAATGTTAAAATTTGGAGAACCCCGGGATGTGACACCATATGCACGATATAAAGAAGTCTACAAAACATTGAATGAATTACTGCAACACTTTCCTTTTTTTTTTTTTCTTTTTTCTTTTTAACTCTTTTGCCCCAAAAATGTTGTATGATTGTGACAAAGGTTCTTTTGAACTTGTTAAGTACTAAACTCATTAAGTCACGTTCTACTTGACTCGATTTTGAGTGTCAGTTTAGCTCATTTTCACCCGGAATTGATGAATTGGGAATTGAGACAGTTGCTTTTGATATTTTATATTGTAAAGTTAATAGGGGGAGCAGAATTTTTATTTAATATTGAGTTCGAAGATTCAACACTCAAGTCCTACCATTGGACAAACCAAACATCATTATATTTACTATTGGGTCCTTTGTCCAGTCCCAACGTGGTATGGAGTCAAGTCACTCTCCAGTAATTGAATTCATTTTGATCATCAAATTACATTGATATGAGAAAATAAAAAATATGCATGTCGAAAAACGAAAAATAATGATATTGACACAAGGGACATTTTTGACATGTAGTGTTGCATCATTGCTCAAAATAATAAATTTTTTTAATTTTTTTTTCTTTTTCTTATTGTTCACTTCATTGCACCAAAACAGGAAAAAAATTACATAACTATCGTACTTAACAATGCATACCAAACAGTTTACCTTTAACGCCCTAGTCCAATTAAATTGAAACTTTACCAAAACACAATATTTACACTTATTTTCTATTTAAAATAGAAAAAGTAAATTCAAGCACAGCCAAACATGTCATGTTACTTCCTCATGTTTCAATAATAATGCTCATTTGAAAGCCCTCGGTAGTGGGTCTATATATATATATATATAAACAAAAATCAATTTTTTGTGATCTAATTAAGAAATTATTTCATTTTATCGTAACGATAAGAAATCCACTAATATCCAACAAATTTAATAAAATCTAGAAAATATAATTCTTTTAAATTCTATTTAAATCCAACAATCCATGAGAATTCATAAAAATCTACTCCTCCCTAAAGAAAATGTTTTCTTGTTTTTGAAAAAATGTGACCACGTAACAACTTTTGGGAAAGTATTATTCATGGAAAAAATATCTATTAAACACTCAAAAATATAAGAACTTGGGTCGAAAAATGACATTTTTTCATTAAGAATAAAGTCAATCAAACACACACTTAATTAATGAGACCCTCCTAAATACAAATTAGAAAAAAAGAAGTTGGAAAAAGTATTATTATTGCTACGCCTCTCTACACGAGAACTCCCGCGTGGCAAACGGTTTGGCGGTCCCACACATGATTGATTGTTTCGGAGGCGAGAAAGAGAACTGATAAATGTATTGAAAGGGATGGGGCCTGTACGCTAACATGAGGCGAAGCTAGACCGACTCTCAAGCGCGGATGACCCGTTTTCCACGCGAGGCAAAGCTGAACCGACCCCAATACACACGGTCCTCATGGGAAGAGCCGATCCAGATTTCGTATTACGCGATTAACGAGACAACTCATTGTCACCGTCGTCGCTGCCAACCTATTTGGTCAAGTCCAAGATCGCAAGTTAGGCCGGATACAAAAATGGGTATTAGCATTTAAGGCTGTGATTGATTGATATATATGAAAAGAAATGTCAATCAATTGGATGATGCCACGTGCATTATCATCCAATGACCTTCGCTAGTCTTGTCAAAGTATAAAAACTCACACTTAGTGACATCTAAATGTAATACAAATTTAGACTCTAGAAGTTATAATCTTGCTGCTGTATCTTTTACTTATTTCTCCTAGAGCCGACCCCATTTTTATATTGGATGCTCACGTTTAAAGATCTCTCATACTCATGTAATTATTTCTCTAATTGACTTGACCGTCAGAGTGCGCACGACCGTCTCCATCCCCTCCGGAGAAGGCCACGAGTGACTAACTGTTTATCAAAGTGTGCAGGAACCAAGTTTGCGTGAACGTGAGAGGTCTTGGAATCTGTTGGCTACATCGTTGGTACATTTTTTTTGGGTCAACAGATTGACACCATCTGTGAAAAATTCGACACTATAACCATGTGTCCATCTGGTGAAAGCCACCCAAAGTAAGTAGAACCTTAGAGAAAGGCATGGTTCGTGAAGAAAGAACCGTCGCAGAAAGGAAGCACTTAAAAACCTCTCCTTAGCTCAAAGGCAAATACATACTATGTGCTCCAGCCACTACGGCTCGCAAAGTAGAAATAGACAGCTGGAGGCTTCTGAAGAAGAAGTCCTCCGAACAAATGTAAACCTGTAAGAAGTCCTCATTACCAATACAGGCGAGGCGGTACCACAACATGTCTAGCCAGGAAAGTGGGGAAAATGGTCTCAAACATGAGGAACATGGCCTAATATAATGCTACCATGCAACAATTTCTTATGCAAATGCACCAACAGACAGTGTATCAAATGCCCCAGCAGGGAATGTTTTCCCAAGAAGACGAGGAAAATGACATAAGGACCTACCCTCAAGTGCACAGAAGTGAGCTCAGCCTAGTGGAAAGGGAAATGGAAATTGATATGTCCACAAATTATGCCACTAGCCGACTCGGTGACAACGTGCCACATAAGGATAATTTCCCCCCAAAATATGCTCAAGAACGTGGACCCCAGAGATCCACCAGCATTTTTGACAGGATCAGACCATCAAGGCTTAGAAATGGCCTCATCAGTCCCCCCATTCAAAGGGGACCAGAACATGATTAAGGACATGAACCTCTGGGGGTTTCTCTTTCCTCTCCTAGAAATATGTTGGAGAGAGAAGAGGTCGTGAACTTAAGAAATCAAGCGAAAACTTCGCGACCCCTCGTTACCAAGCTGAGGATGATACCTAAATATGAAGGAAAGAGCGACCCGACGAAGTATCTCAACAATTACAAGATCGATATGTCTCTTAGAGGAGCCTTGCCACGCTAAAGTATAGAGCTTTCTACCTCACATTGAATGGGGCTGCTGAAATTTGGTATAGCTGTATTCCAGCTGGCAGTATCAGAAGTTGGCCAGATCTCTTGTAGGCTTTTCTGAATCAATATTTGTCCAGTAAGAAGGAAAATCCCCGATTCAAAGGCTTTAGGACATGAGGCAACATGCAGGTGAAACTTTGAAAAGCTACCTGGCTCGATTCACGGATGAAATGATATATTGCAAGCATGTTATGGATATAGATGCCCTTTAAGCTTTGAAAGGAGGTCTCAACATGGACACCCTCTTTTGGAGAGACGTGCGAAACATGAACCCTACCTCCTACGATGTTTTGGTGGAAATGATGATGAGCAAAATTGTCAACGAAGAGCTGATTGATCATCGCAACCGAACTTGGTTGGGACTCCCACCGCTTCAGAGACAGTGGCGAGGTCCTGTATCACACTTGGTAAACCAGCAATGGACCTAAGCAAGACATAACATTTCTCCCACCTCAGGCCAAGCACTAGCCACTGCCACATTAAACGTAATGCCCTCATTAGCATATGAAGAGGTCGGATTCCAGGCCTAAAGACAATTGGAAGAGGTAGGGGAAGGAACAAAGAGCCTGAAAACAATCAATACTGCACATACCATCGAACCAATAGCCATAGACTGAAGATTGCTTGTCCAGACCATACTATGAGGAGCCAACATGCTCCCATGTTGAGAAGAATAACACGCATCACGTACAATGGAATACGCTTCGACTTAGGCACGAATAAGAACCTAGACGTGATGAGGCGATGCGACACCGCAGAGATGAATCGCCTGGATGGGACGCGATGAGGAAAGTATAGGCCAAGATCCGGACAAAGGCTAAGGAGAGAACCCCCCGCTGATGCAAATAACGCCTCCATCAGGGAGATTAACATTATTATTGGTGGTCCACATGTGGGGGAGAGTCAATGAATGTTCAGAGAAATTATGCAAGAGAAGCCAAGGGTCCTCCCATGACGAACTATTTGGTCAACAGGACCCCCTGTGGGTATGGAAATGCCCCATCAATAATATTTTCACAGGAAGATGTTATCGGGGTTCATTATCCCCATTGCAACGCTTTGATGGTAAGAGCCGTCGTAGCCAGAAACGGGCTCAAACACATGCTGGTGGACAATGAGAGTTCTGTCAACTTCTTATTTGGAACCACCTATGATAAAATGATGATAGGTCATGAACTTATCTCCATGATAGCCCCCATGTACGGTTTTACTGGTGACAACATTGTTCCTAGAGGAAAAATCACGGTAGCAGTGGAAATGGGAGCACCCTCACTTACTGTCCATCACTTCATGGAATTCCTCATTATAGATCACCGGTTCGCCTATCATAGAGTGTTAGGATGACCTGCTCTGAAAGATCTTGGGGTTGTTACATCCATACACCACATGTGCATGAAGTTTCTCATTGAAAGAATAATTGTTACGGTGCGAGGGGATCAGGTGGGTTCGAGAGAATTCTACCTCAGCTCCTTGCGAAAGTCTGAGCCCCGCAGTGTAAATATAGTCTTATTAGACCCTGAGATGGTTGATGTGCCTGAAGAAGGCCTTATCCCTGAACAAGGGAGAGACATCAACATGATAGATGCCTCTAAAGAAAGGGTCATCAACATGGATTTGGACAATAGGGCCACCGAATCAAACTCACAAGCGACCCAGTTGGGGAGCTTGAATCCTTCCTGATGGACCCAAGTGACCCTACAAAGATGCTATAAGTAGGGAAGGAACTTGAGTTGGAAGAAAAGACAAGGCTCAAAGGCTTTATGCTTAACAACTTAGACATGTTTGCAATAAGCATGAATATATGGTGGGCATTCACCCCAAAGTGAGCTGCCATCATCTTAATGTAGACCCTAAATTCACCCTAATAGGCAAAGGATAAGAGCCTTAAATTCGGAGTGGTACGAAGCCCTAAAAAGAGGAGGTGGAAAAACTTATATACAATAAGCTCATCAAGGAGATGGTGATCTAATGTGGATCTCCAAACCAATCTTGGCAAAGAAGTCCAACGGCAAGTGGAGGGTTTGCATAGATGTCTCCAACCTCAACCAATCATGCCCAAATGATAGCTTTCCACTTCTAAAGATCGACCAGTTGGTTGACTCCTTTGTAGGGCATGAACTCTTGAGCTTCATGGATGCATACTCGGAATACAACCAAATCCCCATGTACCCAGCTAACGAGGAGAGAATTTTATCCATCACTGATAGAGACCTCTACTGCTACAAAGTGATGCCGTTTGGATTGAAAATGCTGGAGCTACTTATCAGTGGCTGGTTAACAAGATGTTTGCCAACCTCATAGGCAAAACAATGGAGGTATACGTTGACAACATGTTAGTAAAGAGCCTTAAAACTGCGAACCACATCAAACATCTAGAGGCCACTTTCAAAATATTTAGGAAGCACCGGATGAAGCTGAACCCGTTAAAGTGCACTTTTAGTGTGGCTTCAATGAAGTTTTTGGGATACATGGTCAACCAGCGGGGCATAGAAGCGAACCATGAAAATCAAAGCCTTACTAGATATAAAGTCCCCTTGCAAGCCCAAAGAGGTGCAGAGTTTGACGGGTTGGCCAGCTGCATAGAGCAACTTTATCTCTAAAGCAACAGATATATGTCTCCCATTTTTCAAAGTCCTGAAAGGAGGAAAGAAGTTCAAATGGAATGAGGAGTGTGATGAGGCTTTCCAAGGGCTGAGAAAGCACTTGGGGCAAGCCCCCTTCCTCTCGATGCCCAAAGAAGGAAAAGCATTGATCTTGTATCTGACCGTGAACACGGGGGCCGTAAGTTCGGTACTGGTGAGAAAATAAGGAGGTATGCAACTGCCAGTCTATTACGTGAGCAAAGCCCTTTTGACAGCTAAGTCGCGCTACACATATATGGAAAAAGCTTGCATTGTCCCTCATGATTGCTTCCAGGAATACTTCCAGGCCCACAGTATACATTGTTGATAAGCCTTTCCCTTAAGTAGGTACTCCAAAAACTGGATGCCTCAGGATATATAATTAAATGGGTAGTGGAATTGAGTGAATTTGATATTTTATATCAGCTAAAGACCTCAGTGAAAGGACAAGAAGTGACAGACTTCACAGCGAAATTCATTGAGACAGCAGACATCAACAAAGTAATGGAACAAGCAGACCCCCCCTCCATCTTGGAAGCTGTTTGCTAACGAATATTTTGGAAAAATGGGCTCCAGAGTCGGTGTAGTGCTAGAGAGCCCAGAGGGTCATAAATTAATTGTGAAGTGATGTTCAATTTCAATACTCAAATAATGCAGCTAAATACGAAGCGTTGCTAGCAGGCCTCTGATTATCAAAAGAGATGCAGATCAGGAGCCTAGCGGTTTGTAGCTACTCACAGCTGGTGGTAAGCCAAGTCAATGGCAGTTTCACAGCCAAGAATAAAGGCATGACAACGTACCTTAAAAAGGTGATGGGCTGCTCCCCTTTTTTGAAGAGTTTGAGCTAATCCAGATTCCAAAAGCTTAGAACATACACGCCGACGCTTGTCAAAGTTGGCCAGCAGCAAAGATTTAAAATTGTGCTAGTTGAATACCTCCCTAAACCCTCTACATCTAAAGGAGATAAGGTAATGTAGATTGGAGGGACCCCACAGTGGATGCGACCAATCATTGCCTACATCAAGGATCAAGCATTACCAGAGGACATTATAGAAGCCCACAAACTCAAGCGCAGTGCCATCTACTGTATGCTCCAAGAAGAAATGATTCATAAGAGAGGCATCTCATCCCCACTCCTACAATGCACCAGAGGGGAGGAAGCCAATTGTGTCTTGCGAGAAATTCATGAGGAAGCTTGTGGCAGTCACACGGGGGGTCTAGTACTGGCTCAGAAAGTGTTCAGGCAAGGGTACTACTGGCCAACTTTGAAAAGATATTCCGTGCAATTTGTGAGAATATGCGATAAATGTCAACATTTCTCCTCCATCCAAAAGCAAGCGTCGGAAGAGCAACTGAAGTATCCAGCCACTGGCCATTCACTAAGTGGGGGGTCGATCTGTTAGGCCCCATGCCAAAAGGGAAAGGGAGTGCAAGTTATGCGATGTCGCAATTGATTACTTCACTAAGTGGGTCGAAACTGAACCATTGGCAAAGATAACTAAAGTGAACACTTCCAAGTTCATCTGGAAGAACATCATCTATCGGTTCGAAATTCTACACTCGGTCGTAACAAACAATGAACGACATTTTAACAACAAAAAAGTCAGGGACTTGTGCGACAAATTGGATATCAATAATTATTTTTCTTTCTCTCATCACCCCCAGATAAATGGTCAGGTTGAGGCAGTTGACAAGACCATCAAGCACCTCTTGACAAAAACTTGATGCGTCAAAAAGAGCGTGGGTAGACGAGCTCCCCCATGTGTTATGGGCAATTCGCACCACCATTCGAACTACAACTAGAGAAACACATTTCTCCATGGCATATGGGGCTGAGGCCATGAGCCCGATCCAGGTGGGTCTTCCTTCACCTTACCGTTTGCACTTCATGGAAATAACAAATGATGAGATAATACAGTGTGAGCTTGATTTCCTTGAAGAAAGGAGAAACGACTCACAAATAAAATTGGCCTCCTACTAGAGAAAAAGATGAGATACTAAAACGCCAAAGTTAGGAAGAGGTCGTTCAGAAGTGAGGATCTTGTGTTGACAAGAGTCTTCCTCTCTTCTAAAGAGCATGGTGTGGGCACACTGTGCCCAAATTGGAATGGCCATTTCCGTATATCAGGTGAAGTAAGATCAGGGACTTTCCTAATTGAAAACTTGGATGAAAATGTGCAACCCCATCCGTGGAATATATAGCACTTGCGAATGTATTACCAGTAAGATCATAATCATCGCTTGCATATACTTTTGATCAATTCAAATGTTTATTCTCCAATTCTTGCAAGCACACCTACAATGAAAGTATGACGAGCCCATACGTTATTACACAAGATTAATTATAACTAGCCCATATGTTATTAATTCAGCTAAGTATGACGAGCTCATACGTTATTACGCAATATTAATTATAGCGAGCCCACATGTTATTAATTCTGCTAAGTATGACGAGCTCATACATTATTACACAAGATTAATTCTGGCGAGTTCATACGTTATTAATTATGACAAGCTCATATGTTATTACGCAAGATTAAGTGTGACAAGCTCATACATTGGTATTCGAGGTTAATTATGGTGAGCCCATACGTTTTCAGCAAGTTTTAAGTATGATAATTGCCTGCTTTGTTATTCATGACGAGCCCATATTATCTACTCAAGTTAAGTTTTAAATTATTATGGCAACCCCATATAATAGTCAACAATAAAGGTCATATCGAAAGCAGATACAATGGTAGTAAAGAAGATTCATTTACGTAACCAAAATCATTACAAAGGGAAAGCTATTACAAAAATATTGTAAGCATATATCTAAACGGCGGCGTCGTCCTGCTAAGACTTCCTTTGAACGTCAACTTTCTCAACTGAACCTTCAGCGTCGGCGATAGGAGTGGGATGTGTGGGGGTGTGATTTTCAATTTTAAATTTTCGAAAAATTTTCTGGGGGTGGGAGTGGATATGTAGATTAAATTAAATTAAATTTATTATTATTATTATTATTTACCACCCGACTTTTGAACTATTTTAGGGAGTTTGTTAGTTATGAAATATTGTTCTTGTATGTAGGAGTTAAGTATTGTTCCCATAAATTATAATCGAATTAAATTTAAAATAAGTCTGCTACCCACACTTAAATAATTACCCACTTTCATTCCAACTTCTTAAATGGATCAGGTTGTAACACATACCCATTATCCATTAAATCCGTTAAACCCATCCAAAACCCACTTGATCCAAAAACCTTTATCCCCACTAGCCTTCATATTTGTGAAATGAGAGAAGCTATTTCAACGAGGTTGATATTTGCAGGCTTGTAGAAATGTTCTATCCTTGTGATTTTTCACATCAAGAAGCCCATTCTTTGAGGTGTGTGATGTGATTCGTGATCCTTAGTTTCAAGTGCTTTCATTTTTCACATCAAAGAAGTCCATTCTTTACGAACTTTTTGTTGCAAGTAGAAGGCTAGAGATTTACATTATTCTCACTAGATTGATTCGTCTTGCACTGATACTACTTGTATTTTATGGTGACAACTAAACGAGATTTTTGGGTAATAAAAATGTGAAGATAGCAATTTGTAACAAAATGATAAAAATTTCTTGGTGATCGTACAGCACTCTACATCGAATGAGAATTTGTCGAGAAAATATATGTAGATTTGATTGTAGATGGGTTTTACATTGATAAAGCTCGATGGGCACAACTTCAATAGGCGATGTCGTAATGAGATTTTTTGTCATATATTGTATAAGAATTTGTGCTTATTTTAAATTTCAGCTACCCCAACATGATTTTCTGGGTCTATCCTTATTTGCCATCATGTTCAGGCTAATTGACAAATCTTCTAATCGGTGTTCTAAAAAGCAAGTCCATACATTGCTTAGACGCGAGGCGCTGACAAGTGCACGAAAGTGTACTTTAATCACCAAATTACTATGTTAAAATACCAAAAAGTGAGTAGAAATCATAAGAATTAATTCATGTTTTTGAAGTATTGTTCTATTTACTTTATGATAATTTCTAATCCGATTCATATATTAAATTTCAGGTTTTTATCCAAATGTCTAAAAAAAATTGGCCGGCCCCGCAACGTCGATCGTAGAAAAATGAGAATTTTCAACTTTTTGAACTCTTTTCTGGCATGTTCAAATTCTAATCTTTTTGAGGACTTTAAAGACAGAGAAGATAACAAAAAATGACACTTTTTGGAAACAATCAAGAAGGAAAACATAGGAGGAAAAGGCCAACAATTCCATGGAAAAATAAACATCTTGGTGAAATTAGGAATGAACTCAATTGAATTCGACGATTGCAACATTATTTGATTCATAGATTTAGATTTTCATTTTAAACAATTCTATGGTTTGGATTTTCTTTTCATAAAAGTATTTTGAGATTGATTAATTTTTTATTAAATTCTTTATAGATTCAATCACGATTTCTCTATTGAATTATTGAAATACTCGTCTAAGTTTTAATCTCATTTATCTATTTTTACTGGTATGATTCATTACTGCTTTATATTTCAAGTATATGGTTGTTTTTGAATTTTATTCTAGTAAACAAAAGTATGAATGATATATCAGGAGATTTAATCTTTAGAATTACAATTGAATTAAATTGATTTTAATTACATTTCTTCCAACTAGAGAAACTAGATTGAACATCTCTAATTGAGTTAATAAATAATTGATGTTGAATGACCCAATCCAATTGAAGGAATTTTGACATTTCACTATTTCAAACATTGATTTTATTTTCATTCAAACAAATGATTTTTTTCACTCATTCAAAACACCGTTCATCTTCCAGATCCTTTAAATATTTTTAACTATTTCTCTGTGGAATCGACACCCCAAAGTTTTTGATACACTACCACGTTATTCTTTGGGCGTAATCAATATGTGCATATTAGAGAGTTTGAGGAGGTGGTTGCATCCTTCCACAGTCAACTTGGTACAGTGGATGCGGTCAAAGGTACAGATTTTTGCAACCGTTTATTTGAAGCAGTAATGAAAAAGTATGGGATTGCTCATAAAATTTCTACTACTTATCACCCCTAAACTAGTAAACAAGTAGAATTGGCTAATAGGAAAATCAAATAAATTTTGGAGAAAACGGTGAATCCCAAGTGTAAAGATTGGTCTTTAAGGCTAAATGATGCACTTTGAGTTTACCGTACAGCTTTCAAGACCTCCTTAGGCATGTCAACTTATAGACTTATTTTTGGAAAGCCTTGTCATTTACTTGTAGAGCTTGAGCACCAAGCCTACTGGGCCTTCAAACATTTTAACTTTGATCTAGAAAAAGGAGGTGAGCTTAGAAAATTTCAGTTGACTGAGTTGGGAGAGTTAAGAAACGATGCATATGAGGATTCTAAAATCTACAAGTCAAAATTGAAATCATTTCATGATAAAAACATTCTTAGGAAAACATTTGAACCAATCAGAAAGTATACTTGTACGTTTCTAGACTTCACAAGAACCCACGAAAACTTCGCTCTATGTAAACTGGTCCCTTTGTGGTGAAACAAGTTTTTGAAAGTGGGACAATTGAAATTGAGGATCCCAATGATGGTAGAGTATTTAAAGTGAATGGGCAACATTTCAAAATAGTTTATGGGCAACTTGTGCTTGCAGGGATTAAATTCCTCTTGTAGACCCTGTTTACCATTCTTGAAATCACTTAGGTATGTCTACCACTTTTCTTTTCTGTATATTAGTTTTTTGGGGTTTATTTTCACTTCATGTTTTATTTTCCAATTGAGCAATTCTCAAGTTAACCAGACTCTATTTTCGCTTCAGTATTCGGTGATACCTTTCTTTTCCCTTTGGTAGACATGTTTAGACATTGATGACCATGTCAGATTTGACTGGGTAGAGTTAATTTGGATTTTGTTGTGAATTGCATAGGCACCATGGCATTTTGGCTTTGATTTTGCTGATTGGTTCTAAAAAATGTTTAAGTCTCTGATTTGCTGCATGTTAATGTTCTTGAATGACAAAATATGCCACTTGAAGTTAATTTTGTTCATTAGAATCTAGATGTCGAGACGCTTTTTCTGAATTCTTTTCATACACACAAGCCTTGTGGTAAGATAGTAGTTTGATACATGTAGCTAGATGAGTTTCTTGCTTAAGTTTTCATATAAGAGAATTGGTGAGGATTGAGAGCTATCATATATTAAAAATGGTAATAAGTGTTTATTAATTTCTTAAATTAGAAACTTTTTTTGAGAATAACACTATATGGTTTGTGGTTGGATTATACTTGGGAAATGATGAGATCAATTTAGGATTGATATTTGAGCCTTTCAAGCCAACCTTTTTGAATGATTACAACCCCTAGTAGCCACTTTGAGCTAATACATATATATAGCCTATTTCTTCATACACCTATATTATCCATGCCTCTCTATATTGGAGTATAGCCTATACATGTTTTTTTTCTCACCTTTTTAATTCCAAGTGTGTGTATTAGGTATTTGACGTTTATTTGTGAAGAATAGAAACAAGTAAAATGACAAGAGTTGGTAAGTGTTCAACTGAAGCGGCCTAAAAGGCGGATAAAATATTAAAAAAGGGAATATTAAAAAAAAAAGGAAGAAGAAAAAGTAGAAGGGAAAAAAAGAGGATTGATTTTAGGGATTGAAATGTTGAAGATCCTTATGCCATTTTCTTCATATAGCCCAACTTAAGCCTCGTTACAACCTTTTGCATTGATTGTTTTGATTCTAATTAGGATTGTGAAAAGAATGGATGAATTTTCATTCAATAGTGTTCCTATCATAAGATCAATGTTTGTTGCTTGTTAACAAGTGTTTAAACCTCTAAGTTCTTGAGCGTACATCTTTTGTCGGCTCCATAGAGAAAACCCTTGCACTTAACACTTTAATACACGTGATTTATGGATTCAAACTTTTAGCTTTAGACACACTATGTTACATGTGTTAGGGTTGTCGATAAGATGGCTTTGACTTGAGACACACACACAAATTCTGTAAGTGATTTTCATAGCCCGATATTGATGACAATACTAACTTCTTGCAGTGTTGAATTCGAAAGGCCTGAATTGTGGTTGAATTGGGACTTGACTATTTAAATTGTATTGTGGACCATTCATTGGTTGTCTTGTTTTGCATAAAATTGTTAGGGACTAGCAATAAGCAAGTTGAGAGGTGCGATAAGTGCACGAAAGTGTTTGAATACCAAATTACTATGCTAAAATGCCAAAAAGTGAATAGAAATCATAAGAATTAATTCATGTTCTAGAAATGTTGTTCTATTTATTTTAAGATAATTTCTAATCCAATTCATGTGTTTAATTTCAAATTTTTACCAAATGAAAAGTGGATCCGCAGATTGGTAGCAGGTGCCGCAATGCCAGTCGCGGAAAAGGAGAATTTTTAATTTTTTGGATTCTTTTTTGGCCCATTCGAATTCTCATCTTCTTTGGGAATTCTAACGCTTCACTATTTCAAACCTTAATTTTATTTTCATTCAACAAATAAATTAATATCACACATTGAAAAGAACATTCACTTTTCGGATCCTTTAGATATTTTTAATTATCTCCTTATGGAATCGCCATCACAAAGTTGTGCTATAATTATCGCGTTATTCTCTGGACGTAATCAAGTGCAGACAAAACTTTTTACATTGACAGTAAATATGAATTTAGCAGTTGATCGATTAATGCATACTTGGCCAAAACACGCTTTATTAATTTATTAATTTTCTCCTTTTTAAAAAATTTTATTTGACTTTAGTTAATTAAGTTTTTTTATTTTTAAATAACTTTTATTTGACTCTAGTTTCAAATATTTTAAATGACTTTATCTATACAAAAGTAAAAAATGACTTTATTCGATAAAGATTTAGATAAAATTTAAGCTACGATACTATCTATATTATGTAATTATGATTTTGGAACTTATTACTTTGTTGAATACTTTGAGAGTATATTTAAAGTTCCTATAAATTTGTCAAGTAAGAGTTGTCTAATTGAAAGTTGAAACTATAAAAAATAGTATTATTAAGTAAACATAGTATTTTATAATTTCATATATTTAATATGTATTATTTTAATTATTAGATAATTTTTAGAATGATTGATTTTTTAAAGTAATAATAAAAATAAGTAATGCATTTTTACATTTAGGCCCGTAAAGCTTGAAGTTTACCTCCTTGTAGAGCCACTATTCACATGGTTTAGAACACTTCTTCTAATCTTGCACCAAAATTTTAACTATTATTTAAATTCGAAAAACTTACTGAGCCATAACAAATGAATTTAAGTGGTAAACTAAAAAGTAAGATTGATTTATGTGACCTAATATAAAAATAGCTGTTTGAATTTTAGTCTTGTTTGTCTCTCATTCTTTTACAATTCATTTTTTTATATACTCATTTTCAACCACACATTCACAAAATAAATTATTCTATACCTAAACTCAAAACTTTTCTCTAATTTTTAGCCATACATTTTCCAAAAAAATCACTATTTAAAACAATATTTTTTCAAAACAATGGCCGGCAAACATGAGCTTAAAATGATCTTAAATTGTAAATTCTCGTAAGTGTAAGAATACGACGAATTTCAATTCAAGGGAAGACAGGCCGTCTGACCATTTCATACTCCACAGCTCGCCCATTACTGGATTTACGCCCCTTTCCCGCTAGGGGGTGGGATTGGCTATCATTTACCCAAGTTTAATATATTATATATATATTTTCTTTAAAATTAAAATTTTATTTTTAAAAAATTTTAAACTAGGGCGAGGCAAGATGTGTGCGACCAATACTCGTCCTTCGAACTCAAGTCGGGGACAAGGTTTCATGTTCCAAACCTGACCTACCAGTCAAAGAGACAAGGAGTTCTCACCCCCATTCGAGTTGGGCATATGTGGGTGGATTGAATTTTTTGTCAATCCTAAATATACATTCTCCTCAATTTATTGTTATTGGTTGGATTCAACTTAAATTCAATAAATAGATTAAATGTAGTTGTTTGATTGTCATCACACGTTAAATGTTGACTTTAACAAGTATATTCGAAGGTGAGGGAATTTTTTGAACTTCAACAAAATCGAGTCACAATTAGTGCTCAATTTATTTGGTTAGTTGAGTTCAACCTATTCAATTAATCAAAATAAATGAACCATTTGACCACAAGAGGCCTGTAGAAGAGCGACGAATAGATTCCCGAATTGTGTACAATTATTACAATATCAATGCAGAATATATCGAAACTACGAAATGAATTAAACTATGTGTACATTATTGTTAACATTCTCCATATATATCAAAATTTGACCAATGATGTGGATGGCGGTGTAAAAATCAATGATTATGATGGATGTCATGTATTGTTATGTCAAACTTAAAGTAAACAACAATGTACATGTAGCATTATTGTTACGAAAAATATCACACTTAAGTACTCAACCATGCCTCCCAAAAATTGAATTATCAAACATTTTTTAATTAACTCGGTGCTCTCCTAATTAAACTCAAAATTTACAATAGTACATGCAATGTGAGATTTACTCAATACTTTCATAATTCTTCTCTTACATTTTTTATATGTGTAAACATCCCTATCTTACTGCGTGGCATATTTTTCCGTGTTTGAAAGGGTAATTAAGTCATTTCATTCCATGTAATCCGCCTCTCTATATGCCTATTTACGTGCCGTACTTATTTTATCACGTCGGAATCACCAATTCTCGAGACAATTCCAATGTTAATCACTCTAATTTGAAGAGTGGTTTAGTCAATCAATAGTCACTAGAGTATAGTCTACCCATGTACTGTACAACAAATTAAGAGAAGATAAAAAAGGGAAAAAACGTTCAAACTTGGGCTTAACAGCACATAACGTCCTTACGTTTGGCACTTCTTGTGGAAAACGTTCATACGTTTCATTTTTTTGCGTTCGTCCTTATTTCAACGTTTCATTGTGAAAAACATCATTTTTTACATTTTTTGACTTAAAATGACTAATATACCCATATATTTAAATAAAAAAATAAAGATAAGAAAAATAAAAAATAAATTGCAATCTTACTCCTAAACTTTTTTAAAAAGTACAAATGAATGCAAATAAATTATTAAAATATTAAAAATAACTAAAAATAAAAATAAAAACTATTTCTCTCTCATCTTCTTCTCCTCCCCCTCTCTCATCTTCCACCACACATCTTTCCCGACTTTCCCAAACTGAAGGAAGATCTTTTCGTTTTCTGCCCCAACCACACCATTCTCCGGAGAAGCCACCAACTGAAAGTTCTTCACTAATGCAACTGTCACCCGTCCTTGAAAGTTCAAACTCCAGCAATGGAGCTGCTGGTTCCATCTTGGAGCCTCGTTTCTCAAAACAAGCGATGCCTCTCTTTGGCTATTCAAAGGTGCAGACAGGAATTTATCCAATCCGTTTGACTTTGAACAAAAAAAGGGGATCGCAGGAAATGAATTGGCATTGTCGAAAGGGAAATCGATCTGTATGGGAGCCACACCTCCAGGTTTTATGGCAGAAGCGGGAATTGAATCCATGATACAACGCATTCTTCTTGGACTCCTGAATGTGACATAATTTATCGGTACAATTAAACTCTCCGTCGCGATATGCCGCTCCATTTCGGCCATTGCCGCCCAAATATTTAAAAAATCCTAAATTGATTTTATACTGCTTTTATCTAATTTTGAATCAGACCAGCCGACTGCCCGTTAAATATTTATCCCTTTTTCCCTTTTTTGCGAAAGAATCATCACTAATTTTCACATATCGAACATAGTTCTTTTCTCTTTCAGGCAAGTCATCTCCTCCCTCAGTTACCTATATACTTAGTATTGGATCTTTAATTGCTCGTTTGTGTTCGTGTTTCTTCAGTTCTCGACTCAAGAATAAAATGAATGATTTTATTGATTTTTTTAATTAGTAATTTTATTATTTGAGCAATATATTTTCTAGGTACAATTTTATTAAGAGAAAGAGTTTTTATTTTTATTTTTGGTTATTTTTAACATTTCAATAATTTATTTGCACTTTTTAAAAAAGTTTGGGAGTAAGATTGCAATTTGTTCTTTATTTTTTTTATTTAAATAGAAAGGTATATTGGTCATTTTACGTCAAAAAATGTGAAAATGATATTTTCCGAAATGAAACGTTGAAATGAGGACGAAAATGCAAAAAAATGAAACATATGGATGTTTTTCGCAAGAAGTGCCTAACGTAGGGACGTTTTGTGCTATTAAGCCTTCAAACTTGCGTCTCGCCCCAAAATTTTTACTCCACACATAAGCTAAGCCAAACAAGGAAAAATTATACAACCCTGCAGCTTCCAATGAGTTATATGTTTATTAGTTATTGAATTTATACTTTCGTCACACTTTAATCGCTGAATTTTAAAGTGCTTTTAAGTTGTCATTAAACTTTAACATGTTGTACTCTATCACTCACTTATTCACATGTTTTATTAATCATTGAACTTGTATCTCTATTGTTTTATTCACCAAACTTTAAAATGCTTTTGAGTGGTTATCGAACTTTACTCACTAAATTTAATTGTTCAAAAATTAAAAATTTTGAAGTATAAAATACCATACACGAAGATATTGCCATTTTTTCCTCTTGAATTACCTTAGACAACTCTAAAAATTATATTTTGTTAGTCTTAATTAATATTATTGATTCTAAATCAAAAATTTCATTGCTTGTTTGATATATAATTATTTATAATTCTTGATTTGGGTTCACGATTTCAATCGAAATAAAAAAAATAATTTCTCTATTTTATTTTCTAGACGTAAAAAAAATTATGATTTATATCAAATTTGAAACTAGCATTCTTCTTTCCCCTTGAAATAATTTTTCTTTTTAGATCTTTAGAAAAATTATATTTTCTTGACCAATATCAATATTCTCGTCTAGATTAAGAATCTCATTATCTAGACAATAATTCTTTTTTGATCTAGATCGGATATTATAAAAAATCAATTTTACTCGAAAAATTATTGAATTTAGTGATTATTTAGAAGCATTTTAAAATTTAGTGAGTAAAGTGTGATGAAAATATAAATTTTATGACTAATAGAACACGGTGAATGATGACTGAGTATTATGCATTGAAGTTTAATGATTACTAGAAAATATTTTAAATTTAACGATGAATAAAATATGGTGGGTGAGTGAGTGATCAAATGAATCGTATTAAAGTTTATGACTAATCGAAAGTATTAAACGCGACGAAGGTACGAGTGTAGGGACTAATGAAATATTTAAATTATCATCCAATCGTTTTTGACAGTGTGCACAAAAACAACAGCAGTGAACAAACAGTACCTCTAAAACCCCTTTTA
Organism: Fraxinus cuspidata; assembly: GCA_903798385.1. Classification (NCBI taxonomy): domain Eukaryota; kingdom Viridiplantae; phylum Streptophyta; class Magnoliopsida; order Lamiales; family Oleaceae; genus Fraxinus; species Fraxinus cuspidata. The sequence continues at coordinate 18,491 of CAIGRP010007040.1, forward strand.
CATCACTCTCTCTCTCTCTCTAAAAACCCACATTTTCTCAAGCATATTTCGGCTGTTGAAATTGTGAATCAATTGCTTGGGCGACCCTCTAAAGAGCACCGAAGTAAGAGGAAACAACTGTACTTCCAGAGTTTACTTTTTCAAGGTAAGAATGGTTAGGTAATTGACTCAAGTCAATGTTCTAGCACACTGCGCTACGGCGCTGAAGTAACCCGCGCTATGGGTTAAAAGTGGATTTTCATGTATTTGCATGTGTGTTTTTGCTCCGATTTGTTGTCTATTATGTGTTTTTATGAGCTTTTGTAAACATAAATGTCTATTTTCTCTGGCGTGAAAAAGGAAAACGTACATTTCCTTTTATTATTAAATTTATCCGTGTGTTTTATTTTTATTTTTTTTTTCGATGACTTGTTTTTGCTTCTGATGGCTTTTTATTTTTTATGTATTAATTTATTTGAGTTTTATAGTGGGTTTGGGTTTCGTTTCCCCTCCCCCCTTTCTTGGGTTTTTTTGGAGGTTGAAACATGGGTTTGGTGTGTGAGATTTTTTGGTGTTTTAATTTCCATATATTCTACTAAATGTAATTCTCTATGGGTCGGTTTGATTGTAAAGTTGGAATTTGGGTGGAAAGAAAATGAATTACGGGGAATTGAATTTCCTAGAATTTATTTTAATGAGAATTGTAATTAATTGTGTTTGATTGATATAATTTTTCACCTGGAAAATGTTGAAAGTGGTGATCGTTTCGCTTTATTTTTCATGGAAGTTGTCCGATAATTTTTTTTCTAGAATTTGTTCCAATTGTCAAAAAAAAAAAAATACCATACCGAATAACATTCGTTTGGCTTTGTTTTGCATGAAAATTGTCAATAAAAGTCATAATTCTTTTTACCATTGTGTCTAGAAATTTTTCCAATCGACAAAACCAAAAAAAAAAAAAAAAAAAAAAAAAAA